>CM022952.1:41530955-41775871 GCA_012931725.1 Litsea cubeba
AAGATCGACTTTTCCTTTACTGAAGTTACCGGAACAACGAAGGAGGTAGACGTAGGATCTTCTACGACAGCAGTTGTCTCCATTAGAGGTAGAGCATGCGAACTTGATGAGTATCAACTTGGTTTGACGGTGTGTCGTCTTCTGGCTCTGAATCCGAATCCGTATCTTGCATGATAGACACGAAAGAGACAACAAGTTTGCCCTTAGGCTTTTGTTTTGCCTTCTTCACTTTAGTTATGATGACTAAAGGCTTTGAAGGTTTGAGGGAGATGACAAGAGGATGTTCACTGCTTTCTTCGAATTTGCCGGAGGGTTTGTTTTCTTCCGGTGATTGTTGAGGAGCTTTGCCTTTATCTTTCTGGAGATTTTCAGCAAAGGGTGTTATTTCATTGTCCTCTTCTTCTTTTTCTCCTTCATACATCTGTGAGTCTGCAAAGTGGATTTCTTTACCTTTGAAGACTTTTTTGTCCGCTAAGACTCGATTTATCATGCCGTTGTCGCCAACAAACTTGATGCACTGATGTAGAGTTGAAGGGACAACACCATTCTCGTGTATCCAGGGGCATCCGAGAAGGATGTTGTAACATGAGGGGGTTTTTATTGCATACACAGTGACCTCAGATATAAGATCACCAATTTGCAACTTGAACCTGATTTTGCCAATAAGACTTTGAGTTCTCCCATCGTATCCAAAGATAGATACAGATGTGTGGCTCATCTCGCTGGGTGGGATGCCCAACTCTTCGAGAGCCGATGTGGAGATGAGGTTGAGTGCAGAACCTGGGTCGATCTGAACTATGTGCATTGGCATTTCCTTGATGTACCCTGTGAAGTACATGGGTCGGTTGTGCCTTGTTTCGCCAAGTATGAGGTTTTTCTTTATGAAGGCGATCGTTGCACTTGTTGCTTTTTGAACCGAGTGGCATTCAATACAAGGTCCCTCAGTTTTCTTATTTTCTCCTTCTGAGGAGGTATATGAGTTTTTGACCCGGTAATCCATATCAATTTGTTGGATTTGCGGGGAATGCCTGCGACATCCTGATTCAGCATTTGTAACTCTGAAATGAGATTATCACGAGTGTGTGGAGACATTCGTAACACGACTAGGATGTGCAGCTGTGTAGGTATGTGTTTGAAGTGCTCCATCAAGTCATACTTGAAAGCCTCCTTAGGGCCTGCATGTTCATTATTGTTGCCACTTGGGGCGATTACAACATCTTTTCTCGAAGGATTTACATAAGTAAAAGAAGATTGGTTGTAGTTTTTGTGGTAGTCCCGACCAGAGCGGGTGCCTCTACCAACTTCGAGAGCTTCTTGATATGGGTCTTCGTTCGGAAGATTGCCTTCGAGATCTAGAGGCTTTTGCTTCTTGTTTGCTAAGGATATGTCTGCAGCAGAGTTGCCATCCTTAGTGATTGTGTTGCATGGAGCATTTTCTAGGGACAAGTCCTGAACAGCATCCAACAACCTTTATTCTTTGTTGACCAATTCACCATCCCAAACATCAATAGATGGGGCTTCTTGATGATGATCAGTCGAGAAAGGTGTGGTTCTGAAGTCACAGTCTCAGGAGACGAAGCCTGAGAGGGTGATATCTCAATGAAAGTCACTTGAGAAGAGGTAGCTCCAGAATATATAGTGCTAGACGTTGTTAGAGAGTAAACGATCTCACTAGATGAGACTTTAGAGGAGCTATCATCCTAAACTATCACATTATAGGCAGCTCCGATAGGAGACGTCGCCAGAATGGACTGTTGGGAGTTAGACTCATCCTCATATATAAGAGGATCATCAATCCAGCAATTTTCCCCATTTTTAGGAGTTAAGGGAGGAGGTACCTGGTGGTCTTCAAGGACTTCCAGTTCTGGATTTTGATTGCGATGAAGCTCGTTGAGGCGATCTTGCTCTTATTCTATGGAAAGACTCTGTAAGATCCTCATATATTCTTCAAGATCAGGCATGGGAACCAAATCTTCTTCTTCGTCTGCTCTTTGTGGTTCAACATGGTTGGGTTCTACTAGAGCAATGGCGGGTGCTGGATTGACAGCATTTTCTTGAACAGTCTATTGGTCTTCTTCATCATCAGACCAGGATCCTTGTGGCTGTAAGGGGTTATACCATATTACTGGCATAAGATGAGTTTCAGGAACCCATTCTTCGTCGGAGAGATATTCTCCTGTTTCAAGGGATTCCTCCCACTCGTCGGTGTCACTGGACTCGTATCCATTCTTGGACAATCCAACTACCGAAATGCAAGAGTATGATGTCCCTTACGTAGTTTCCTTTCTGAATTGTGGCAGTATGAAGTCACTGAGAGTGAGTTTTCTTACCGCTTGTGAAGTCTCTGAAAGGGACTTTTCTGTTGCCCCCAGTGAAGCGGTAGAGGAAATCTCTACCTTTTCGTAGACTTCTGGTTTTGGATCGATCTTCTCTTACCGTTTGAGATTGAGGAGCTAGCCTGCCTTCGCTGTTGAGTTGTCGGCTTTGTTTTGACGGCCTCCCAGTTTTCATCTTCCAGGAGATCATGATGCACCCATATGGGTTGTTCATCTGGTGTCGGGCAAGGAACTAGCTCTGGGGACGCTTGAATTCTTTTTACCACCTTGAAGGAAGTAGTGATCTTCTTTGGTGACTTTGATGTTTGTCCACATGACACCATGTTGATGGAGGTAGACCCATTGTTTTTGTCAAAAGTGATGACTCCATTTTTCCACATCTCATTTATCTTCTCTCTCACAACGAAACATTGATTGAGAGGATGCGAGATCATCTGGTGGTATGGACAGTACCGAGGATCGTTGGTTTTGCCAACATCTCCCGGTCTTCTGGGTCCAAGCAAGGTGAGCTTGCCATTTACCATGAGAGTGTTGAAGATTTCATCAACATCTTCATCGAACAGGTATTTCTTTTCTACTCGCTCCTTGAAGGCATCAGAGAGGTCAGGTCTCTTACCTGCAGCTTTGTTTTTAGCTTTCTTTGGTGGATGAGGAGCTTACTTGGTTTTCACATTGAAGACCTTTTTTTTCTTTGATTTTGAGGTTGCAATGGCAGTTGGTTCTTTCCTTGATGATTTCTGATTGTTGAGGTCTTTGATCACCGTTTCAGCCTCCATGGAAGCTTCTAGGAGTTCTCTCAGGTTTTTTGATTTGTTGCCGATAATCATGGAGCGGATCCTTGCTCTCATGTTATTTTGACACATGTCGACCATCGACGCTGGTGGCAGTACATCTGAGCATTTGTATGCAATTACTTTCCACTTGTGAATGAAGTCGTATGTTGACTCATTCTCCCCCTGTTTTACGCTGCAGAGCTGAGCTATAGTAGCGGGATGGTCCTCACTTTTAAAGTGAGTCAGGAAGCGTGTCTCTAGCACGGCCCAATTTCGGATGGAGTCCTCCGGCAGAGTGGAGTACCAGTCAAAGGTCGTACCTTTTAGGTTACTTGCAAAGAGACAGATCTTGAGGGCATCTTGATCCGCGATAGCTCCCGTCAGGATTTTAAAGTGGATGACATGTTGTCTAGCTGATCCTTTCCCCATATATATTTGGAGAGTAGGATGCTTGGATTTTGTGGGAAACAGGACCGAGCCCATCCATAATGGATATGTTGGCTTGATCCCATGCTCCTTGAGTATATCCTCTTCTATTGCTTTTGTGAGAATGTCGTCTACGTCCTTTTTGGTAAGGGCGCGTGACTCATTTTATTCTATATTTACCTTGTCATCTTGAAGATTTAGAGGAGGTTCATCATTCACCTGATTTTGAAATGCGAGGAAAAGGTTTTCCATCAAAGTCTCAATCCTCTGCTGGTCCTATTCCAACTGCTGGATGCGTGTGATTGCATCATCTTGAGGTGGATTGCGAGGTGACTCAGAGTTTGTAGCCAAGACGTTCAACCCTCGAGATTTGAGGGAAGAAATTGTGCTGATGACTAAGCTGGGGCTCATTCTTTTTTATTAAGAGCTTGAGGAAGGATCATTCTGTTGTCCTTGGCTTGAAGGAGCAGGAGATTTTTCTGAATGTCTTCGTGTCCTGGAGACGCTGCGAGTCACCGAACGTCGAACATGGATTTTGGTTGCTGACTTTTGGCATCTTCTGGTTTTTCCAACCATATGGACAGCAGCAACTTAGTTGGGTCTTTCTTTTTTGACCCACTTATGAGAGACTTAAAGTCTAGGATACTGAGTCCTCTACTTCTCTAGTATCTTTTGTCGATACGAAGCGCGGCGGCGTATACGACGAGCAATTTGAGCTTCGGTCAACTGTGACTGGGCTTTGGCAATGAAGGATGTGCTCCCTCGGGCGCAGCAGCCGAGCCTATCTTATTTGAAGCTAGGTTGGACAGGATCTGGACTCGGTCCTTTGCCTGTTGCAACGAAGCTTTGAACTTTTCGAGTCCGGCCCCTGTATAGATGAAGGGTCGAACCAAAGAAGTGTAGGACTTGGCAGATTTTTACAGACGCCTTGTGATGCGTGATTTGATTTTGGGCTTGTAGAAATAAGCCGGCTCAAGCTTGGTTGTCAAGTGGGAGACGGGTTTCTCCTCTTTCATGTAGGCAAGAGGGTAGAACTGATTCTCCTTAAGTGGGGCCAGGTATGCTGGCTTTGTGGATGTTTGAGACCTTCTCTATTTTGGTGAAGGTTTCGGGGACCAAGTCTTGGAATAGACCTGGTTGTTTGTGGGTTGAGGCTTCACAGGGGTGCCGCAGGCTTCAGGTTTCTTGACGCTCGCCTTTGGTGTCACGGTAGTGACACGTTGAGAGAAGATTTTCTGCTTTTTGGCAGGCGCAGTTTCTTCTTTGGGAAGTGGGAATGGTCCCAGCGTCTCGAAGACGATAGTCCGGGGAGTCGAGGTCGATCTGGAGTTCAGAGAGTTGCCGAGAGAGATTATGCTTCGGCAGCTGACGGGGCTCTTGTGAGTGTGCGTGTTTTGCTTCTGTTGAAGCATGAGTTGGTACTTGCTTTCATCGAAAGTAATGGTTAAAGAAGTTACCATTGTTAGTTTCAAAAAGTTTATGAAACAAGACCACATCCATTAGTAATCACTAGAATATAATGATGATAAATGGGAAAAATTATGGTTTTGTCTTTTTAAAATCAAGGGACATGGTCTGGCCCAAGCAACATGAAGAAGGCAAAATCATAGAATGTATAATTGTTCTAATCGCAAATATGGTGGGCTCAGAATGAGCGTTCCAATGACTACTAGAAGCAATTGTAAACCTAAATTTGACTTATCGAGAAGCAAGGCTTGCTCGAGGTAAGACAAATATAAGGTTGGAATTACAAATGTGCAGGTTGCAAATACAATAGACCCCAAAGGGCGTACTAGTACTGCTAGGCACAAATGTTGGAGAGAATAAGAGTATCGGTCTCGAATACAGTAGACCCAAAAGTGTGTACTAGTACCGCTAGGCACAAATGCTGGAAATCGCATCTATGAGATGGGGTTCTATTTTTTTTTAAGGCCAAGATTGGATTCGTCAAAGAGAGCAAATGGTATTTCAATCTGAATACGGATTCAATATTTTTGCGAGCACGGGTACCCGAAAGGGAAGGGACCATAATTTCTCGAATCTGTATCCAAAAGTGATGAGAGTTTTTTTTTTTTTTTGAAAGGTGAAGATCGGATTCATCAAAGAGAGCAAATGGTATTCCAATCTGAATATAAGCTCAACATTTCTGCTAGCACCGGTACCCGGAAGGGAAGGAACCACAGTTTCTCGAATCTGAATCCAAACGTGACATTTTTTTTTGAAGATTTTTTTAGTTTTTTTTTTTCGAAAGAAGATCTAAAGACGGAAGAGTACACATAGGGCTCCTGATCCGGTCTTATGAAACCTCAATTAATAGATTCGCCCCCAGGTAAAGGTAGGGTTACTTAATGAACTCGTTTGGAGGACCCTTGCCAAGAACAGTCAAGTTGTCTCCACACTCTTGACAAGGCTTTTCTTGAATCAATCGTGGTCAAAGAACACAATTGGTGCAACCTTAGTGTTCTTTGTCTCCTTTTTTTTTTGGAAATCCCTAATGAACTCACCGAAGAGAAACGATGGCCCATTCCACAATTCGAACCGGCTCAACATTTCTGCAAGCACATGGATGAAACGGAAAGGATCAAAGTTTCTCAAGTTTGAATCCAAAAAGAAAAATCTGATTTTTTATTTTTTTTAGATAAGAGAGAGTGGAAATAAATTCAAAGATAGAATTAGAAGTTTCCTAAAAATCCCTTCTCATTTTTTTAGATGCGAAACCCAACATAGACCACCAACTAGAAAGTAGCCAAGGAATCTAGAAAGGAAAGTATGAGCATAGAGCAGAAGACATGATATGCAAATATTCCATTTCTAAGCATCATGTTCTCAAATGAACCACCGGGTGTGCCAGCTTTATGGACCACACTTCTGCCGCTCGGTGCTTACTGAGGTCTACGGACGTGAGAGTCCGTGGGGTACGACCCTCTCGTGCCGGGAGGGCAAAGCGAGCATCAACATTTTTTTGTGTGGGTGGGTGTGCCTGATTTTCTACTCTACTTGGAATTTCAAGTGGTGGTCCGGAGATCCACCTTTGCAAGTAGAAAAGAAAATCAACTTCTTTCAAGTTTGCATACCACATATAAAGAAAAGAGAGATATTTTTGAAATGCCGTAAAAGGCGGTTTTTTTACCGTGAAAGGCGATTTTTGGCATTTATAGCCGATTAACAATTCTTATCAATAGTGAAAGACAAGAGTTGTAATTTTTTGTCTCTTTAAACAATACAATATACAATGAAAAGCAAGAAAATGAGGATCTAACTTCTCAGGAGATTGTGGGGGACTCGTTCAGTTTGACGGTTGCAAGTCATATGTGGACTTCGCCATCATCCATGCAGATGAGAACAGAGGATGCTCTTGATTAGCTTGACTCGACTTAACCTCAAATTTTTAGAGGACAAAGACCAAGGGGAGGTCCTATGTCCAATAAAAAGCTAAGCAGACGGGCTGAAAAACCACGTCTAAGCCATGTAGACAGGAGGAGAAGGCAAAGGACCTTGGGAGGTTTGTCACCTTGTAGCAGTGGTCGATGCAGAACTTCAGCAGAATTTTCTCTCTTTTTCTGGATGACTGATGGAATTTTCTAGACCCTTTTCGTGCTTGAATTTCTGGACCTGTTCTTCTTGGAATGCTCTCCTATTTATAGGCCATTGCTAGCCATTTACGAGAGTTTATGAGACTCAAATGCATTAAAGCCGCATAATAGGAGGAGTTACAACTTTTAATTCATTTATTTTGTAACTCCTTTTCCTTGGCTTTTGATTCACCGGTGGAGAATTGAGAGCATTTAATCACCTTTAATCTCTATGATGGGAGGAGTTACATAGGTTAAATGTCATGAAACATTTGACTTGTAACTCCCGTTTGCTTGTTTCTAATTGGGCCGTCTGAAATAAAGAGTTAATGACCGCATTAAGTTGCCATAAACGGGTCAATTAACAGCATTAAGTGGTCGCCTGGGCAGTTGAAGAGTCGCGGGCCGTGCCGCACATTTTGGAATTCTTCTTACGATGATCGTCGATGGATCTTCATGCTGATCGACATCGGATGACCATGCAACTTTGGACATTGATTGCTAACAACGGGCTGGTGCCACCTGTCCTGTCGATTTCTCGATCGATCGGGTAGAAAGTGCACTTTCTTGGTCTATCAATTGGCGACCAATGATGATTTGATACTCTCGAAGACGGACCCGTGATGTTGACAAAGATTGACGGATTTGGTGCCTCGAAAGATAGAATTTTGGAAAACCATAAGGGCCGGAAATCTCAAAAAATGAAAAAGGAGCGAAAAACACCCTTTCGGTGGAAATCCGGCAACCCGGATTTCCAGGGTCGCCGGCGACCATGCACCCAGGGTCGTCGGCGACCATGGGGGATTTTTCCCCTTTTGGTCACCGATTTTCGGCCATTTTTCTGATTCTTTTTTTCTTCCGTATTTTTCCTGACATTTTTGTACATTTATTGGCCTGATTTTCCTGTAGAAAACTTGATGAGAATCCTTGCAATTTGGAGTGCAAAGTTTCCAATTTTTGGGGAAAGCCGAATTAGACTTTGTCGCGCAGAGTTGCCGATTTGTCGTCAGAAGCCAAAACTGGGTCAAACGTTGTCGGAATGATCTAAAATTTGAGGTGAAGCCTCCTGAGCAATAAATAAGACCAACCATAGGCTTTTGTTGGAGTTTTGAAGCTGTGTGGGGTCCTGTCGCTAGTAGACTTGATTATGTAGCGAGGAAGATGTCGCGCTTTAATGTGCGGTCAACCGATGTCCGATTGACCTAAAATTTGATAGGGAGCCTATTGAAGTCATTTTGGGATGATCCATTAGCTCCGATTTGGAAACCATGGTCCCGGAGAGCTTCGCTGCCGGGATGCCTGATTTGGCTTCCAAGAGTCAAAGTCTGGTCAAATGTTGTCATAATGACCTGAAACTTGACATGTAGCCATTTGTAAGCATTCTGAAGCCGCCCATGTGCTCTGTTTGATGAGTGATAGTCTCGGTGGTTCTCATCGTTGAGAGTCTTGATTTTGTTGTTCGAGGGTTGATGTAGAGTCAAACGTTGTCGGTTTGACCTGAACTTAGCGTGGAGCCTTTTGGAGATATTTTGAGACTATCCATAGGCTCTGATCGAAGATCTGATGTATTTGATGTTGTCGTCGCCCGAAGTTCCTGTTCAGCTGCTGGAATAGTGAAGTTAGGCTAATTAATATTGAAATGACCCGAAACTTCATGTGTACTCCTCTCTTGGCTGTCTTGAAGGATCTTGCAGTTTTTGTTTGATTCTAACAAGATTTGATTTTTTGGAAGTAGCATTGCCTTTTTGTGGTAGGATGCGGCTTCGTGTAGCTTCTTTGATCTTGAATAGGCAAAGTGACATGTTTAGTGTCAACATTTATGTCTACTCAATTGTGTTTAAATAGATTGTATTTCAAAACTAACTTCGTAGCTCCTCCGAAGCCACAGCGAAATAACAACGTCTTCAACACTGAATTGGATGAACTCTTGTTGGAGCTCATGCTAGAGCAGCTTGCGATGGACAGGAAGGGGGCCATGGGGTTTGAGGGCAACACCTACGTGGCAGTCGCAAATGCCATGACAACTGCGAGTATGGTTGGAAAGAAATTTACCGAAGGCACAATCAAAAACAAATACAAGAACCTTAAGAAGCAGTACATTATCTGTACGAATCTCCTCCATGCCACTAACTTCGGCTTTGATTATGCGACGAAGCGCGTAGTAACCAGTGACGAAGTCTGGAGGGACTGGATAGGGGTAGGATATTTAGAAGTAGTGTATTGTATTTATTTTCACTACCACCGATTATTATGCTCGGAATTGATAGAAATTTGTAATTGCATCTGCAATCTAACATTGCAAGGACACCTAAATGCTCAGTCATGGAGGTCAAAGACTATTGATTATGACAAGCTTTTGCTTATTTTTGGTGCGCGACGTCACCAATGGCCAGTTCGCCTAATCCTCTCGAAATGCAATCTAGACCAATGACTCCATTTCACGTACGAAAACCCATGCTGTTTCTAGTAACGCGGAGATTGGGGCAAACGACTGCATGAAGGAGGTGCGTATGGGCAGCAAAGGCTGTCAGAGTTCGACGGGATCAAGGAAGCGGGTCAAAAGGGTTGCTGGTATGGCGGAGTTCATTACGGGCTTCAAAGAAGCATCCAGGATGATTAGTATGGCGATCAAAGAGGTTGCAAACAAGTTGCTAGAGCCTTCCGAATGACTTTCGAAAACCGTTGGCACAGAATTTGATAAGATCTAGAATTGTCACCGGCTGATCTTGACATTTCACACGAGTGGCTGAACAATAGTTGTAAGACCCCGACCCCTAATTCTCTTATTTAGTACATTCTTAATTGTGGATTAGCTTCTTAAGTGTAGTATCGGTTTGACTTTGTCTGAGAGTTTGAATAGATTTTTCATAGCATTGGGGAATTTTGAGAGTCATTGACTTTGGTTTGACCGGCCCGTGTGATTTATATTTTTTTAGAGAATTTACTCTCAATTTCAAAAAATCCCAACTTTTACTACTTTTGACTTGTTTTATTAACCTTAACAACTTTTATGTTTCATCTGTTGGGATTTGAGGCCCATAAATCACGTTTTTCAAGAAAAAGGGGCAAAAATGACTTTTCACATAAATTTGTGCATAAATTTCAAAATTTTCAGAAATTGGGGAAAATATACTTTTTGGAAAGTAGATATTTCGTTGAACAATTTTGTCTTCTTCGTCGTTTTCGTTCGGGGCCCAAAAGCGTTAGTTTCAGCCTTGTCAAGTTTTGGGGCCCATGGGACCCAGCCCACTCACTCTTTATAAAAAGCCCAGTTGGACCCTTCTTCCCCATTTGTTTTTCCTGCAACCCTTGAGAGAGCCTAGGGTTTCTTCATTCCAGCCACTCCCTCTCT
This sequence comes from Litsea cubeba, assembly GCA_012931725.1. Taxonomy (NCBI): domain Eukaryota; kingdom Viridiplantae; phylum Streptophyta; class Magnoliopsida; order Laurales; family Lauraceae; genus Litsea; species Litsea cubeba. The sequence goes on from CM022952.1 coordinate 41,541,415, forward strand.
TCTTTTGTGCTTCTTTCTTGAGTGCCAAGTGAGAGATTGATGTTCTAATCTTCTTCCTTATCTCTCAAGCTTTCCAAAGAGGCCATTTTCAAAGGATGTGAGCTAGAATAACCCTCTCTTTCAAGTCTTTCTTCTTGATTCGAACTTCAAAAGGTTAGCATGGCCTTCTCTTCTTGAAAATCTTGTTTTCCTAAGTCTGTTGAATGTTTTCTTCATTCATGCAAAGAGTTTTCATGGAATTTTACAAAAGATTGATTTTCTAGGGTTTCCTATTGGTTATTTTTGGGGCTTTTGTTGATTGGAGGCTTTGGACCCTAAAGAGACCATCTTGGTGTAATTTGTTCTTCATCTTGACTTGAGGCAAGTGAATATTCAGCTAATATGATGATTATGTTTAATGTGAGAAATTTCATGGCATTTCTTTCCTATTGTATGTTCTCTAATTGATTTATAATTCTTCTTTGAAATGACTTAGCAATGGTTTGTGCTTTCTTTCTTTGAAATATTATTTTATAATAATCTATGTATTGCTCTTGATGATTGAAGAAGATTACTTTTAAATTTGATTTTGAATGGAGATGGAATGGAATTAGTGTATGGATGTGTTTAATGGATTTGATTTGACAAAGAGAAGCTCAAGGAAGTGTGAAATTTTTTTTTGTAGAAGAGGAGGAAGGAAAGGAGGGCCAAAAAGAGGTGAAAAAGTGCAATTCCTGCACTCAGATCGGACCCAGCAGAACTGGGTCCGCTAGAGCGGCCCAGGTTCTGGATGGAGCAGACCCAGCCCAGTTATTGTCCCTTTTCAGGGCCTGGATGTGGCTGTTTGAAGCCCTTTTCTAGGTTCTGTTTTAGGATTGTTTTGAGGCCCCTTTTCAGGCCGGTTTAAGGTTCATCTCAATCTTCTTTCTCTTATGTTTTGAAGCCCAATTAACTCCTAATAATGTGTAGAAGCCCAGGAAAGATAGGAATAAATCTTATTACTCCGAAATTGTGAAAGTGAATGAGAAGAATGAGAGAAAGAATTTATACGAATATTACTCGGGAATTTTTATAATCTCAATGCACACTTTATCATCTTAAAAGTTGTGGATTTTCATCGGCATCAAACATGTTCTTTATAAATGAATGTTTGGAAGTTTAGTGTATATTGAGATAGTCCCTTGGTAACTCATTAAATCATTGTACACTATTCTATTCCATTTCAAGTTAGAAAATATATATGTATTCTTTGTAAATTGATCTGAAATGATTTGAGTGGTTCGTGGAAATTCGTATGATTTTTCTACAAATTGATTTGAAATAGATTTGAGTGGTTCGCCATGGAAATTCGTATGCTTTTTCTACAAATTGATTTGAAATGGATTTGAGTGGTTTGCCACGATCAGAAATACATCGATAAGGCTACTCATCAGATTTGTTTAAATTTGTCAGTATATTCAGTGTGTATTTGTTCAGGAATAGTCCTCTTATCGATTTTAGAAATGAATTTATTATGATTTGATTTGTATCGGTTCGGATTTGAAATTTAAAGGCACCACTAAGCTTAGGTCACCTTGTCAGGCTGATCACCCAGCTTGGGATCTTTAAATTATCAGCTAACTGCAGTTTCGATTCTGTTTGTACTGACCATGGCAATAGTTCTGTTCTACCGGTACCACCTGTATGTGGCTACGATTTTGATTCTGTTCTGCCGGTCCTACTTGTATGTGGCTACGATTCTGATTCTGTTATGCCGGTTCCACTTGTATGTGGCTACGGTTCTGATTCTGTTATGCCGGTCCCATTGGATGTGGCTACGGTTCTGATTTCCGGTCCCACTTGTATGTGGCTACGATTTATGTTCTGCTCTTGTTAGTTCAGTAATAGGAGAATATAGCATATGTGGGTGCCAACGCTTTATGTTCGATTTACATTGATTTATTTGAACATTACTGATTTAATTGCTTCGTTATATTTCATTGGGATTTGCTATTTTTTTAATTGAATTGTTCTATTGTTTGAAATGGAAAATGGTTCAAAAAATGTACTTTATTTCATTAGTTTTTATGCTCAGACTTTAAATGTATTATGTTCTTCGAAATTTGACAATAATTTAGAAATTGTTTTCCTTACTCCATCAATACCTATATTTGGAACTCTAAATGTATTTGGAATGTTTTTATAATGTTTTCCAAATTATTATCATCCAATTATCTGTTATATTTGCTTGCCAGACTATTGTGTCTGATCTCCTTTTTTTTGGTGCCAGGTCTTGCCCTCTTTACCTTTTTAGGTGTTTTGAGCGGAAGAGATGGTTGAGCCGTCAGATGGACGTGAGTGGCTGCCAAACGATATCAACTAGATGTCATTTTTGGTACATGAGTTCGTAACATATTTTGGGATAGTATTTTGTTTAGTTGGTTATTGGTTTGGATGGCTTTTTATTAGCCTTTTCTTTGTGGTTGTAATTAATGTACTTGATAATTTGTAACTTTAATATATGTGGGAAATAAGATGTCTTGAAACTGCCAACTCAGTATTCTATGATTTATGATTTGTACAAATTTGATTATAACCCTTAATTTGATGGCTTTATATTAATGGCTGAGTGCGACACAAAATCTAATGACCACGGGCTCCGAGTCGCAAACACCATGATTAGCTTCCGCAAAATATTCAGGTCGTGATGGAGTTTTATTATCCTCACTCACGCAGATCTTGGGAAATAGCAAAAGTTTTAATTAATCCCAAAATTTCGTACCCCAAGATCGGATTGGTTCAGGGTCTTGGTTTCGGGGTGTGACAATAGTGCCGACAGTTCGACGACGTTCCACCATTCTAAGGATAAATCCGCATGGATTTTCCGTCGCCTGGATCGGATGCACAAGGAGACAGGTCTTTGACCGTCTCCCGGACAAGGACCCCATTCATTGGATTATCATTGTTGGTGGTGTTGGTTGTTTTTTAATGAAATGGTTGTTATTTCTACTGGCTTGAATTTAAATGGGGCTTATCTAACTTTTCCTATTTCCCATGCAAACTCCATGAACATCTATGACAAAGCGTCTCAGGTCGATGTTTTCATTTAAATGTTTCCAAAATTGTTAGCACAAGTGTAGTTGGTATGGGTTTTACATCCCAATCCAGAGTGGAATTGAATCCCACTCGCATAACTTTTTTTAACACGCTGTTTGTGGACTAATCAAATATACATGTCCTCACTTTTATCTACATTTTTTTAATACCGTCTGCCATACAATATGTCTACCTTGTATGCATTGTAATTGTGAATTTGCAAGCCCCACGAGCAGCTGCAACCATTTTTAAAGTTTGCCTCATTACGAGAAGGTGTGCCCAAACAGGCAAGGTACCACACTCCTCATCCCATTTCACATTTTAACTTATCAAGTTGTGAAACCCCGACCCTTGATTTCCTAGATTAGTGTTATTTTAGTTATGGATTAGTTCTTTAAGAAGGATTAGTGGTTGTTTGGTTGAGTTTGTGAGTTAGAATGCCTTTTCATTAGTTTTGCGGAGTTTTGAGAGCCAGTAAACCTAGACAGTGACTGTAGGCCGTCCCACTTGTTCTGCATGGTCAACATGGGGAGGTTCTTTGTGATTCCCAAAAATTCCCATTTTAGCTTTATTTAACTAGTATCGTCATTCCCTATAACTTTTGTGTTCACTCCGAACCCACTCGAAGCTCCGAAAATCAGTTTTTCCAACCCTGGGGCAAAGTCGGTCTTTTCACATTGAATCTGGACACAAATTTCAAGATCTCAGAACCATGCCAAATTTATACTTTTTGGAAACTAGATTTCATTAGAAACATTTTTCTCTTCTTTGTCGATCACATCTGGGGCCCCAAAATTGATGTTTTAACCCTTGACAAGTTTAAGTGAGGTGGGGACGACACCCACCCATTATAAAAAGACAACCCTCCTTTCTTTCTCCCTCATTTTCCACTCCCCATCGACTGCAACTCTCTAGCTACAATACCAGTAGCCATTCTTCTTCTTTTTCCTCCATTTCTCTTGCTCGAATGGAGCCTCCAAGCCATTAATCCGACGAGGGAACTCCGGCAACTTCTTCCCCTTCATCTCCTCTCTCGTTTGACATCATTTTCGTGGCAAACCAAGGTGGGCAGCCCCTTCTCCAAGCTTCTTCTTGCTGGTTGTTGGTCTTAGAGGTAAGAGCTTCCTCCCCATCTTCCATTTTTGTGCAATGGGATCCCCTTAGGCTCCATTTCCCTAGCTTGTGCGCCCCATTCCTTGTCTTTCTTGATTTGCCATTTCTAGGGTTCTAAATGGGTTTGTTTTTGTGGGCTTTTGGATATGCTTGTAGGTGTTGCTTGAGAGTGGTGTGGGAGCTTGTTTAACTTATTTGGAACCCAAGGCAAGTGGATGAATGGATGGTTTTGAATGCTAACATGTTTTATGAGAAAATATGGATTTCATTACATGCTCATGGTGTTTTAATACTTGCTTCTATTTATGCTTCTCACTATGGTTTTGTTGATTTCGAAAATGTGCATATTGATGGGTATTTTCCCCCTCTTGCTTAATCTCTTGAAAATGTATGTATTTGATCTTGTTCAAACTTGTTTATGTTACATATGGATTGCATGAATGATGGGTTTTTTCTTGTGTTGAATGGGGTTGTAATGAAGGAGATTTGATGTATTATGTGGAGTGTTTAATGGATGAATGAATGGTGTTTGGAGAAGACAAAGAGACCCTGAATTTGTGAGAAATCAGTGATTCAAAGGGGCCTGCAAGAGGAGGAAGAAAAGAGGTTTATTTGGAGTTTTTGTGATAGTTCGCTCGAATGAGCTTGACAGTTTGCTCGAACGAACCCGAGACAATGCCCAGTTGGCTCGAGCCAACCTTTTGGTTACTCGAGCCAATCAGTCCAGAGTCCCGTTCGCTTGAGTGAACCTAGGTTCGCTCGAGCGAACACCTTCCAGAGAGCCATGTATACTGTGGACCTGGGGCTGTTTTAAAAGCATGGGACTGCTGTGTAAATGCTTGGGAGAGGTTTGGGGCCCAAATGCAATGGTGAGACTTAGGAGGTGATGTATGGAGCCCGGTTGAAAAATAAACCCCGTCACGGAGATTCATTAAAGGTTTTTGACTTGTCAATGTGCATAGGGAGCTCGGAATGTCTCCGATCTTATGGAGTACCAAGCCAATATCAAAACCAACATACAGGAACCTTATCCACGCTGATTTAATCTTGAACCCTCAATGCTAGCTCCATAAGTTTATGGAAATCCATCCACGTTCTATTTTTACCCGAATTTTTATGTGTACTTCCCGAAATTCATACTACATGACTCGTCATGCCCCGAAAATAAATTGTTAGTTTTATGGACTCAATCCAGTAGATTATATAATAAATTAATTAATTTCTTTATTTACCAATATATATTCATGCTTTCCTTTCATGAGATGAATTGTGATTTATTATATACTTGCACATAACCAATACGAATGACATGATGGTTCATGAGATGAACCGGAGTCCACAAGTATATTAGATGTAACACATGTGTATGGATGAGATCCACATACGGGAGACATGTGTGATAAATCTTATACTTAAATATCTTCACAACCAGTGATGAGACTGTACATCTTATACTGACATGGTTGTAGTACTTTGGTTACTATGAGATAGTATGATTTGTCTCGATCATCAGAATGAAAGATTCTGGATCATAGTACTGGTACATTGGATGTATTGAAAGACCATGAGAAGCACCTTATAAACACTGTCTTTACTTTAAGTCTGCTTTCATAATTCCCTAGCAGTAAGCTCTTAATCCTGAGACATTAATAAACTCAAGCTACTATCTATTCATTTGCTTTGAGTCACCAATGAGTGACCCAACTGTAGGTCAACACCTCTGTGATTTTGGTACGTGGCAGTAGAGTTGTGGGAACATTCAATGGTCAATATGGAATATATCTCGAATATCCCCTTGTGCCAATTAATGGATTTATCATTGGTAAGTGCGCACCCATTCCGATTAAGAGTTAATTGGAAAGGTACCTATGATCATTATAATTGATTGGGGCCAAAGGATAATAAGATATTGATCTAGTTTGGAAGACAGGTCCAATTGATCCATGGATATTGATAGAGGGGCCTACTTGTGGTAATGTAGAAGTTTTGGGTCTTCTATGTAATATTCCTAAGACTAGAGTTTAATTGCATTTATATAGTGGAGTTATTTGCAATTAACTGCAGGCTCGGATTGCACATGAGATGTGGCGTCGCGAGTCCCAGTTGGAGCCGGCTTTCTAAGGAATCCCTAGTTGTCCCCACGCTAGCCCAACTATTAAATACTAATTCTAGTTGAACTCTAGAAGGAAAGTTATTATTTCTATTTAAAGTGAGACTTCTAATAGATATAATAGTAAACTTACTAATTTTAGTAGAAGTGAGACTTCTAATTATGATATGGTAAGTTACTAATTAGTCTGGAAGTAAGACTTCTATTTTAATTAGTAAAAGAAGAGAGACTTACTAATTCTTATGGATGTGAGACTTCTAATAGAAATTAGTAAGTGGGGCTTGGAAAAGCTATAAATAGAGAGAAAGAGGGCTGAAATTTTCTGATGCTATTCTCATCCTTGAGATTCACGCCCAAGAGGTTGTCAAGTCCAAGTGTTGGACGTCCATCCCTTTGTGTGAAGAGTTGCACATGATTTTTCTCTCTTCCCTCTTCTAGTTCTCCTTCTAGTTCCTCCTTTGAGTTCCTAGTAGTTTTCTCTTGGAGATCCCACCATCTACTTGAGAAGAGAGAATCTGATACGGGTGATAGCATGGAAGATCAAGAGGTCTTGGAGATCCCTATTTGATAAGTGAAAGAGTTTCATCATCAAAGAAAGACACAACTTCTCTATTAGAGCACAACCGAGCTCCAAAGGTATAATATACTTTCTTGCATGTTGTAGATTTATTTGTTGCTTATCAGTTGCTATTTCTATCTTCTAGATAGATTCTTTCACTGATCATGATGGCTGAGATTGAGGGTTTGCATCCTGGATTGGGTTTTGTTGCCTTCTAGATAGTTGATCCCTTCATCAAGTGGGTCAAAAGTTTTTGAAACCTATCCTAGAGGCTCACCTATTTCCAACAATTGGTATCATAGCCTTACCTCATCTCTAATCATGTTAGATCAGTTATCTAGATTTAATCTTTGCATGAGATGCGAAGAGGATAGACCTCGGGCTATGCACGGATCAGTTTTGATAGATTTGCTTGGTTTATTAGTAGATCTATGTTTGGAATGTGACAAAGTGACTTAATAATGATAGAAGGATGATAGGAAGCCATTGGAATACTTTAGAAGTGATTTAAAGAAGATTGGGCACGATTTTCAAAAAACCAAAAATCTGGGTTCGTCATTTTGGTCTACCAAGACTCGTGCTCGGTTGACCGAGTGGGTGCAGGTCGGTCGACCAAGGTCACTGTTCTAGTAATGCAGATTTTAAGTTTTTTTTTCAAAATCCGGATCTTTTTTGGCCTCCTATTTTTCCAGCATTGTTTGGCAGCCTATTTGTGTGTTTTGCATGTTTGTATTAGATACTAACCTGCAGGTTATCTTGTCCTCTCCATGTGGCCCACAAGTCTTATTACTTTCTTTTATGGTTGATGATTTATTTTTGGCAATTTGTAAAGGGCATCATGGTTTCCTTGGTTTCCCGGTTTAGGGCAAGGCATGGTGAAATCCCCTATGAGTCTTTTTTATTTCTATTAATAGATTACCATGTAAGTCTCATCATAGAGACATAGGAATTTATGTAATTTTCTAAATTTGTAAATTCTAGCGATGTCCTAGACGAAGAAGGAAAGTGCAGTTAGACTCCTAATCAAAGAGTTTGAAGATTACGAAAAGGGATTTGCAGTTTCCCAAAGAGTTTGTAGAATTCCAAAATTTTGGAAAGTCTAGAAGTCGAAGAAGTCTATTCCGCTTTGGCCATGTGGAGGAGAGGACTAGTTTCTAATTTTAGCATTTTCTATTTATAGTTGAATGCTTGATTTAGAATGTTTTCCAAATCTGATCCAAACATAGCAAGTTACTAAAATTGGTCAAATCAAATTAACTTTTGGAAAGAGTTCTAATTAGTGTGGATGACCCATGAGATGGATACATTGGTAACACTAATTTAAGAAACTGGACTTTCCTTAAAATAACTTGACTTGGAACCAATTTGGTCATATCATGAGATGATTTGATGTTGATATTTTTATATGTGTGCCCTAATAACTTAAAAGGAAATCCTCAATTCAAAAATATTAAGTGGGAGCGGGGCATTTAAATTGATAGATCCCCATGGTTTTCCACCATAGGTCCATTGTAAGGAAAGTATTAGCCTCGCGCCATCAAGAGTGTGGCCATTCCTTCGGAGGGCTTTTACTTGTCTGGCTACTCGATATGGATCTCCTATGGATAGTGTTGGTGAGACGGGGTGGGGGCTTACTCCCCTAGGAGGAGCTGCTCACAACGGTTGTCATGCAATGCTAGTTGGGGGGTCACACTTAACTAAGATAATGATGTAGTATCTCCTAAGATTTGCCTCATGTATTTTAGAAACCAAAGCTAATCGGGATTCATACATTATTTGGTATGAGATACCTAGATGATAATGAATGATGGGGATCATGAATAGTTAGTCTTAATTCTAATTTTGACAAACTTTGATCCGCACCAATCCAAGGGCATTTGCACTCCCCTAGGAGGCATGCCCTAAGGGATTGGGATTCCGATGTATTCTAAATTCAGTGCTTATGAGGATTCCTACATGAATTTAGTAGAATACTAAACCAAATGTCATTTATATTCTTGTATTGATTAATATATGGTTATGTGTAACAGTTTATTCAACATGAATTCAAATACTTTCAATCCACTTGTGACCATCCTCAACCAGAATAAGTTGATGGGATCCAACTATTTAGACTGGAAAAGGAACCTGGATATTATCCTGACAGCTTCAGGATGCAAATATGTCCTTATCATACCCTCCCTTCCTGAGCCTGAGCCGGATACACCACAGGATGTGAAAGACCTTTACACCAAGTGGACCAAAGACAATGAGATGGCTAGATGTTTTATTCAGGCATCCATGTCTAGTTTTTTGCAAGATCAACATCAATCCTATAAGTCAGCATACGATATTTATCGAACTTAAAGGAGATGTTTGCAGAACAGGTTAGACCTGCTAGGCAGACTGCTATGACAGTGCTGATAAAAACTAAGATGGCTAAGGGAACCCCAGTACAAAAACATTTTTTTAAAATGATGTTGGCATTGAATGAGTTAGATGTACTGGGGGCTACGATTGATATAGAATCGCAGAGCGACATAATCATTTAATCACTACCAGACTCATTCAAACATTTCGAGATCAATTATAATAAATTGAAAATTATCATAGCTGAGCTGTCTCGCCAGCTGGTAGTGTGTGAGGAAATCATGAAGAAAAGACCAACTGCCCTCATGACAGAAAAGTCATTTGCTAAGTCTAAGCCAAAAGGCAAAGACCGGGATAGCAAAAAGAAATCAGTCATCAAGGGTCCTAAGGTGGAGAATGGTTCTACTGGTAGTGTGGCCAAGGCCAAGGATATGGGAGTAAAGGGAAAGTGTTTCCAATGTGGTATGACAGGACATTGGAAGAGGAATTGTCCAATTTTTCTGTCAAGGGAAAGGAGCTCTGGTATGATTAAGTCACTTATTTCTGAAGTTAGTTTTGCAACTAGTACTTCAGAATCGTGGTGTGTTGACTCCGGTGCAACTAATCACATATGTAATATGTTGCAGGAGTTATAGGTAACCAGGAGGATTAGTGACGGAGATATCATTGTTAACCTGGGATCGGAAGCCAAGGCAAAAGCAGTGTCAGCGGGGGTAGTAACTTAGTTGTTTTTAGATATTAAATTAATTTTGTCAGATACATTATATGTACCATTTTAAGACGGAATTTTAATTTCTAGTATAATGAATAAGAGTTATTCTATTACTTTTGGTAATGAAATTGTCTTAAAGAGGAACGGTACTCTTATACATTATGACAAGGTAATCAATGGCCTTTATTTGTTTAACTCCTACAATGTATGAGATACATGACACTGATAGTAATAATAGACCATCATTAAAGAGGTAGTCACCTTCATCTAATCCAATAAACCTTTGGCACCTAAAGAGGCTAGGTCATATAAACCTAAACTGGATTGACAGGCTAGTGAAAGATGGTATCTTGACTTCAATGGCTATAGAACCAATGCCTGTCTGCAAGTCTTGTCTAGAAGGCAAAATGACCAAAAGACCCTTATTCATCTAAGGCAGTAGAGCCAAAGTTTTATTGGAGGTAGTGTATACTGATGTGTATGGACCCATAATATTAGAGCAAGATACTGATATGAGTATTTCATCACATTCACCAATGATTACTCAAGATATGGATACATATACCTTATGCACCGCAAGTCCGAGACTTTTAAAAAGTTCAAAGAGTTTTCGAGCGGAAGCGGAAAAGCATTTAGGTAAAAGTATAAATATTCTTCGATGAGATCGAGGACGAAAATATCTCTCCGCTAATTTTACGGTATACCTATCAGAAAATGGGATTCGATCCCAGTTGTTTACATCGGGTTTGCTTCAACAGAACGGAGTAACAGAAAGAATGAACCAGACTCTTTTAGATATGATTAGGTCTATGTTGAGTTTCTATGGATTACCTATATTTTGGGATATGTTTAGGAAACAACAATGTATATACTAAACCTCTGTAACACCCCGACCCGCCTTAATCTCGTTTTAGAGTTAATTAATTCAGATTAATTACTTAATGGATGTTTTGGTTGTGATTGGACTTGATTAGGTAGAATTAGTGGGGTTTGACCATTTACTAGGTAGATTATGACTTTTGGAGTGTTTTGGGTTTTGTGTGTACTTAGAAATTTGTGGGTTTTTAATGCATTGCATAGAGCATTTCAAGGGCCTCAACTTTCATGTCCTGACCCATCGAATTCGGATTCGTTTAGGCCCATTCCCAGCCCATTCATTTAACCCAGGCCCTTATTTGAAATTTCAGTCCTTTTTGTGGACTTGCATGTAGTGCAGGAAAAATTGGGCTTAAAACCCTTACCCAGCCATTTTTCTTTCTTCTCCTCTCATTTCTTCTCCATTTCCAGCTGGGAGCTATTCTTCTCCTTGTCTTCTTCTTCTTCTTCTTCTTTCACTCCTAGCATCAACCAAGACTCCTAGCATGAGTAGAAGCTAGCCACCACTTCATCTTCTCCACCAAGACAACATCTTCCAAGCTCAAGCATCCACTCATCTTTCTTTCTTCTTGCTTTTGGTAAGCTCTTTCTTCACTAAGCATTTCCATTTGATTTCCTTCATCTTTGGAAAGCCACAAATCGTGTATGCATCATCTCCTTCCTCATTCATTTCATTCATTTTTGTTTTCACCATTTTTAGGGCATTTGAGCTTCCATATTTGGGGATTTTGAGCTTAAGAGGTTTTAGGTGTGAGGGATAGCTTCCAAGCACCTAAGGCAAGTTAAACTTATATATTTGTATGCATGATTCCTTACTTGATTCATGAATGTGATCAATCTTGCTTAGATACCCTTCTTCTTGCTCAAAAATGGATTTTTGTGGGTGATTTCTTTTGTTAATGTATATGGGTTTATTGATGGTTTTGATGAGCATTTTGGAAGCTCAAAGATACCTATTGGTAGTGTTTTAAAACCTGATGGAATGCCTTGAATGGCTTGAGAGAAATCAAGAAGTTTCAGATTTTCGGACCCAGGATTTGACAGTTCGCTCGAGCGAGCGTGAGTGAACGCTCGAGCGAAGGGCTCTCTGGGAGAGTTCGCTCGAGCGAACTTTTGGTCCGGTCGAGCGAACAGCTCTCTGTCTAGGGTCCGCTCGAGCGAACATCTGAACGCTCGAGCGAACCTGATACCTGCAGTATGTAGATTTTCCAATGATCATAACTTTTCAACCGTAAGTCCGTTTTTGGAGATCTACATACTGTTGGAAAGCTCATGATTTTATTTGATTTGAGCCTTGGAAAAGATTATATGTTGGATTTTACATAATTGTGACAAATGGACGTTTCCAGGAGCCGGACATTGGACCGTAGCTTGTTCTAGTTTGATTGGCCTGATAGATGGACCGGTAGGATGAGCACCCTGAACTTTTATCATGACCGATGGTTTGTTGAATTGTGGATATGGGTTGAGCAATCGTAACCAAAAAAGGGGCATTGTGTTCTTTGGATTGTAACTGAACCAAATGTGTTCTATTAACGGATTCGACATCCAAATTATGTAACGCCAAGGGGTTCCTTGTAGCCCGATAATGTCAAACTCTTAATACTACCCGAGTTGGACGGTGAAGACCACATGTGTTCCCAAGACCGTAGGCTTGGCTTGGCTTGAGTTCTGTCTTGACCTAAATATGATATCTCTGTACATGCATTGCATTCTGTTTCCAGTATTCTAGTATGACTTGATCATGCTTCTGTTCGGTTATGTATTTTCTGTTACACATCTGTTATATTACATTATTTCTGGCTTTGTTCAGTATATCTCCGTAAGTTCTGATTCTTTGTCATTTATATGTCTTGTCCTGTATATGTCCTGTATCTGATTTACACTGTCCTGCACCTGCTCTGTTGTTTGTATATTGCACTCTATGAGTCGGCACCACTTAGCTTCAACCCTATCTAAGTCGGACCCGGCTAAGTGTGGGTTTAGTAAACTTCTGGCCCTCTGCAGATGGGAATATATTCTGAGGGTTTACCGGCACCCTAGGTCTACGATGGAGAATTCTGGGTACCTCTGTCTCCTAGTAGTACCGCCCTGTCCTGTCTTGACATTCTGCTCTCATTTTATTTCATGTTATATGATTAACTTGAGAGAATATAGCTTATGTGGATGTGACAACTAGTACTGTTAATATATTTATCTGTTATCTATGACTCGTATGTCTCATGCTAATTCATGCACTGATATGCCTAGTGATTATTCCTTGATCTCTTATGATTTATACCTATCTGACTATTCATTTGATAATGGACTGTATATGTTTGTCTTGCTTAGCTTAGTCTAATGGTGCTACACTTGGCGTTACAGGTGAATACATCGACGCCATTGCCCCGGAGATCCTTGAGGAAGAGGAACTTCCACATAACGTAGCAGAGTGGACTCCTGATGATGTCTTTTAGACATCCACACGATGAGATGGACGTAAATGACCCATCGACCGTGGCTAGGATTGCCACATCTTTTGTATTAACTTATAAACTTGTTTAGCTTTTGGAATTGTAAACTTAACTAACTTACTTCTTCTCTCTTTATCTCTTGAACTTGAACTTGAAATCTAATCTATGCTCATGGACCCTTATGCTCTATATCTTGATGATTGTGTTGTGTTAATTGGATATCTATTTGACAAATTATACAGGCATATCGAAAAATATAAACCTCACACGTGATATCCTATGGGTAAATTCCGTACGTGGGGACCTAGAGTCAATGAGTTTGACTCGAATTTCCACGCGGGCGTGTGTCGCGCCTCGGGATGTGTGAAATCTAGAGCTCGGGGCGTGACAACCTCATTCCATCTAAGTCTATACCTAAGACTCCCCAGGAGTTATGGACCGGGCGAAAGCCTAGTCTACAATGTTTTTAGGGTTGTCTGGCACTCGTGCTGAAGATTAAGACGAATTAGTTGGAATAGAAGTTAGAAGTATACACATTTATAGTATATCCTAAAAGGAACTAAAGATTGGTTATTCTATAATCCCAAAGAGCAGAAAGTGCTTGTCAGCACCAATGCAGTTTTCTGGAGGTATATTATATAATTGACCGGAAATCTCTAGAAAAAGGTTATCTTGGAAGAAATTCAAAAAGCGATCAACTCCAAATCCAAGAATAACCGAACTTTAAGAAAATTCACCCATACTTGACCTAGTAGTTACACCAATGCCTTATCGTAGTGGGAGAATTGTCAGGACCACTGACAGGTTCTCGATTTTGGGAGAGTCTTACGAGGCAATCCCGGAAGAACTGAAATAAGATCCTTGTAACTATGATGAAGCATTTAATTACAAAGTTTCGGGAAGTTGGCTTAATGCTATGAAAGCTGAGGTTGAGTCTTTGTACTTCAATCAGGTTTGGATACTTGTGGACTTGCCTGCCAATAGCAAACCTATTGGGTGCAAGTAGGTCTGCAAAAGATTGAGAAGACCAAATGGAAGAGTTCCATCAGATACTCTTATCCATTGCGGTTCATCTCGGTGACGAGATTTGGCAAATGGATGTCAAGACAGTGTTTCACGACGACAATCTTGAGGAAAACATCTATATGATGCAGCCAGACGGTTTTATAGCTAATAACCAAGTGCAAAGAGTTTGCAAGCTGTATAAGTCCATTTATGGATTCAAGCAGGTATCCCGGAACAGGAACATCCGTATTGACAAGGCAATCAAGTCATTTGATTTTGTTAGAATCTGGATAAGTCATGTGTGTACATGAAAAAATCAAGAAGGCAGGGTAGTTTTTCTTGTATTATACGACATCCTTCTCCCATGGAGTGACATAGGGATATCGTCAACAGTAAGAGTTTTGGTTGGCAAAGACTTTTGATAATAAAGGACTTGGGAGATATCAGCTACATCCTAGGGATCAATTTCCATTGAGACTGGAATAATAGGATGATAGGCTTATCCCAAGATGCGTATATAGATAAGGTGTTGGTACGGTTAGCTATGCTTTGTACTAGACCGGATATTTGTCACGCAGTAGGCCTAGTCAGCATATATCAGTCTAGCCAAGGTCCTTATCATTGGGCTGCTGTAAGATCTGTTCTCAAATACTTGAGAAGGACTAGAGATCACATGTTGATTTACATGTAGTGATGAGTTGATTCCAGTCGGTTACATAGATACTGACTTCTAGTCAGATCAGGCTTCTAAGAAATCAACTTCTGGGTATGTGTTTATGCTGTAGACACTTGAGAAGTGGCTACAGAAGCATATTGGCTAAAAAGATTCCTTATGGAACTTGGAGAAGTACTTTTGGCAGGATAGCCGCTCACAGTTTACTGTGATAACAGCAAGGTAGTCACTAAGTCCATGGATCCCAGGATCTAAAAAGCATGTACAGAGGAAGTTATACATGGTCAGATAGATTGTGCAAATAGGTGATGTACGATTACCAAGATAGCCTATGCAGACAATCTGGGAGATCCTTTTACTAAGCCTTTGATTACCGAAGTCTTTGAGTTGTGAGTAAAGGGGATGTGCAAGAGATGCAACCCTAACTGGCATTGAGCCCAAGTGGGAGATTGTTAGTTTTATGGACTCAATCCAATATATCATATAATAAATTGATTAATTTCTTTATTTATCAATATATATTCATGCTTTCCTTTTATGAGATGAATTATGATTTAGTATATACTTGCACAAAACCAATACGAATGACATGATGGTTCATAAGATGAACCGGAGTCCACAAGTATATTAGATGTAACACATGTGTATGGATGAGATCCACAAACGGGAGACATGTGTGACAAATCATATACTTAAATATCTTCACAACCAGTGATGAGACTGGACATCTCATACTGACAAAGTTACAGTACTTTGGTTACTATGAGATAGTATGATTTGTCTTGATCAACAGAATGGAAGATTCTGGATCATAGTACTGGTACATTGGATGTGTTGAATGACCATGTGAAGCACCTTATAAACACTATCTTTATTTTAACGTCTGCTCTTATAATTCCCTAGCAGTAAGCTCTCAATCCTGAGACATTAATGAACTCAAGTTTCTAGCTATTCATTTGCTTTGAGTCACCACTGAGTGAGGCCAGCTGTAGGTCAATACCTCGGTGATTTGGGTACATGATAGTAGAGCTGTGGGAATATTCAATGGTCAAGATGGAATCTATCTCTAATATCCCCTTGTGCCAATTAATGGATTATCATTGGTAAGTGCGCACCCATTCCGATTAATAGTTAATTGGAATGGTACCTATGATCATTATAATTAATTGGGGCTCAAGGATAATAAGATATGGATCTAGTTTGGAAGACAGGTCCAATTGATCCATGGATATTGATAGAGGGGCCTACTTGTGATAATGTGGAAGTTTAGGGTCTTCTATGTAATATTCCTAAGATTGGAGTTCAATTGCATTTATATAGTGGAGTTATTTACAATTAACTGTGGGCCCGGATTGCACATGAGATGTGGGGTCGCAAGTCCCAGCTGGAGCCAGCTTTATAAGGAATCCCTAGTTGTCCCCACGCTAGCCCAACTATTAAGATAGTAATTCAAGTTGAACTCTACAAGGAAAGTTACTATTTCTATTTGAAGTGAGACTTCTAATAGTGGTAATAGTAAACTTACTAATTTTAGTAGAAGTGAGACTTCTATTTTAATTAGAAAGGAAATAGAAAGTTACTAATCATATTTGAAGTGAGACTTCTAATTATGATATGGTAAGTTACTAATTAGTGTGGAAGTAAGACTTCTATTTTTATTAGTAAAAGAAGAGAGACTTACTAATTCTTATGGAAGTGAGACTTCTAATAGAAATTAGTAAGTGGGGCTTGCAAAAGCTATAATAAATAGAGAGAAAGAGGGTTGTAATCTTTTGATGCTAATCTCATCCTTGAGATTCACGCCCAACAGGTTGTCAAGTCCAAGTGTTGGAGGTCCATCCCTTTGTGTGCAAGAGTTGCACATGATTTTTCTCTCTTCCTATTCTAGTTCTCCTTCTAGTTCCTCCTTTCAGTTCCTAGTAGTTTTCGCTTGGAGATCCCACCATCTACTTGAGAAGAGAGAATCTGATACGGGTCATAGCATGGAAGAACAAGAGGTCTTGGAGATCCCTATTTGATAAGTGAAAGAGTTTCATCATCAATGAAAGACACAACTTCTCCATTAGAGCACAACCGAGCTCCAAAGGTATAATCTACTTCTTCGCATGTTGTAGATTTATTTGTTGCTTATTAGTTGCTATTTCTATCTTCTAGATTGATTCTTTTACTGATCATGATGGCTGAGATTGAGGGTTTGCATCCTGGATTGGGTTTTGTTGCCTTCTGGATAGTTGATCCCTGCATCAAGTGGGTCAAAAGATTTTGAAATCTATCCTAGAGGCCCACCTATTTCCAACAATTTTAACCCTTGACAAGTTTAAGTGAGGTGGGGACGACACCCACCCATTATAAAAAGACAACCCTCCTTTATTTCTCCCTCATTTTCCACTCCCTATCGACTGCAACTCTCTAGCTACAATACCAGTAGCCATTCTTCTTCTTTTTCCTCCATTTCTCTTGCTCGAATGGAGCCTCCAAACCACTAATCCGACGAGGGAACTCCGGCAACTTCTTCCCCTTCATCTCCTCTCTCGTTTGACATCATTTTCGTGGCAAACCAAGGTGGGCAGCCCCTTCTCCAAGCTTCTTCTTGCTGGTTGTTGGTCTTATAGGTAAGAGCTTCCTCCCTATCTTCCATTTTTGTGCAATGGGATCCCCTTAGGCTCCATTTCCCTAGCTTGTGCGCCCCATTCCTTGTCTTTCTTGATTTGCCATTTCTAGGTTCTCAATGGGTTTGTTTTTGTGGGCTTTTGGATATGCTTGTAGGTTTTTCTTGAGAGTGGTGTGGGAGCTTGTTTAACTAATTTGGAACCCCAGGCAAGTGAATGAATGGATGGTTTTGAATGCTAACATGTTTTATGAGAAAATATGGATTTCATTGCTTGCTCATGGTGTTTTAATACTTGCTTCTATTTATGCTTCTCACTATGGTTTTGTTGAATACGAAAATGTGCATACTGATGGGTATTTTCCCCCTCTTGCTTAATTCTTGAAAATGTATGTATTTGATCTTGTTCAAACTTGTTTATGCTACATATGGATTGCATGAATGATGGGTTTTTTATTATGTTGAATGGGGTTGTAATGAAGGAGATTTGATGTATGATGTGGAGTGTTTAATGGATGAATGAATGGTGTTTGGAGAAGACAAAGAGACCCCTAAATTTGTGACAAATCAGTGATTCAAAGGGGCTTGCAAGATGAGGAAGAAAAGAGGTTTGTTTGGAGTTTCTGTGATAGTTCGCTCGAACAAGCTTGATACTTCGCTCGAGCGAACCCCAGATAAAGCCCAGTTGGCGCGAGCCAACCTTTTGGTCGCTTGAGCCAATCAGTCCAGAGTCCCGTCCGCTTGAGTGAACCTAGGTTCACTCGAACAAACACCTTCCAGAGAGCCATGTATACTGTGGACTTGGGGCTGTTTTAAAAGCATGGGATTGATGTGTAAATGCTTGGGGGAGGCTTGTTTGGAGCCAGTAAGTTTCGTGACCTTACTGGGTCAGTTGGGCCCAATATCAGGCCTTGACCCATTAATTTTTTTATTATTTTAATTAAATGTATTTTAGATATTTAAGTGGGTTTAGATCATGAGCGAGTTTCTTTTAGTATTAGAATAGTGTCTGTGAAGTTTCGTTCGATTCCGAGTTCGTTGATCATAGCAGAGGGTAGTTTACAATTTAGGGAAAATTAAATGTTTTCCCGAAATATTCCAGACTCCATGATTTTTGGGTTCGTTGGGAAGGTCTTGTCGTGCTGATCATTTTTATCTCTTGGCTCATCGGGATCCGACAATCAGAAACCCTTCAAGTGGTCCATTCTTCACCGAACCCACTTAAAGGGCAACTTAGTCATTTATCTCTCTCTTTTTCTTAAACGAGGATTAGCCCTAATCCTTTTCGTTCTATCTCTGCAACTGAACGAGAGCAGCAGCCCCATTTCTTCTTCTTCCTTTCTCAAGCTAGAACTCTACATTAGAAGCTCCTAATCGAAGATCTGTTCTGTTAATCTCCATCATCTCGATCTTCTCTTTCTTCCGGTACCAATTTGGGAAGACTTCTCACAATCTCATATTTTCATATTATCTTTCCTTTTGGTTAGATTAGGTATGATTTTAACTCTTTTCCTCCCTTTCTTCTTCTTGGCTTCCTAGATTTCGTTTTATCGGTTTAGATTCTTGGGTTTCGCGGTAGAAAGCTTCTCCTCGAGTTTTGCCCAATTTTCAATCTTCTTCTTCGTTGAGGCAAGTCGATATGCATTTCATAATATATATGTCTGTATTGTTTCTTTAATTGATGATGTTTCATGTTAGAATACTTAATTCCAAGCATGTTCTGATTTGGGGATTTATACATGTTAGGTATTGATTTTGGATTTAGATTTCTTAATTCTAAAATTAGAAATCATGAATAGTAATTTGATTTGATTCAATGAATGGAATGGAATGAATGGATGGAATGGAATGATGGGGAGAGCAGGAGGCTCTATTTTATGCAGGTTATAGCCTTTAGATAGGCTTGGAAATGGAGGAAAACGAGTTGGGATGGTAGTATTCAGAGATGGCCTAAAACCGTATGAATTCCGTACTGTCGGTCAGCTCTTGGCTGGGTGTCGGTCAACCGACATCAAGGTGTCGGTCAGCCGAGCTCATGTCGGTCAGAAAACCAGAGAGTCATATTCTGACCTGTTGAACATCGGTTAGCCAACAACTCCACGTCGGTTAGCCGACACCTTAATGTCGGTCAGCCGACACTGACCTCGGTTCCAAAACCAGAGAGCGAAAATTGGCTTTTGTTCCGTCGGTTCGCTCTCGATTCGTGTCGGTCAACCGACACCATCACGTCGGTCAACCGACACCATCATGAGGGTCAGCCGAAATTGTCATTTTTTTTATTTCCAGACTAAAACTGTAACCTAAGTTTGGGCCTTAGATGTTGGAAACTGATGATGCCAAAATGATGATTCGGACAACACCGGTCGAGTAATGGATAATTAATGCAATAATAAAGAAGAGAGAAATTATAGTGGTTCGGTCAATCTGACCTACATCCACTTTAGAAATATAATTTTGTATTGAGAGTCCCAAAGGATTACAATAAAAGAGGTCGTGTAGAAGATAAGATTTTTCTCTCTTTTCAAGTGACGATATGGCCTTATATTTATAACCTTCCCCTAACAGATGGGGAGGACCTTCCGCCATCGCTCACAAGGAGCCTCGAACTGCCCCCGATAGACGAGGCAGTTAATATCCTCAGTTGGACTCGGAGAGAGCAGGTTGAGGATGACTTCTTCCGCAGCGACATGTTAACTTTGACGTGGCCAAAGTATGTGGATCTGGACCCGGACCTGAACGGATCAATCAGGCCTCCACTGTTTTGGACCTTGGCTCATTGGGCTATTCTGACTTGACTCATCCTTATGGGTTGGGTCATTTGGGCCTGACTCATCATTTGCCCCTCAATGCCTGGTGCCCAAATAATTTTTGAAAGGGGGGCATTGGTAGATTCAGGTCTCTTCTCCCTCCAAAATCTTTTTCTCTTTTCTGGTTTTAATTTTTGTCAGTTTCTGTAGATATGTATCTGGGAGAGTCCTAGGGGCTTGGACTACTCTTTTTCGAAAACCCAGGCTATAAAATCTACCCCTTGCTTCTACTCAAGCCCTAGAGAATAACTTTTCCCAAAGAGAAAGAAAGTAGCCTCTACAATGGAGTACTCTAAAGAAGAAAAGCCATTTGGAGAGAAGAAGACGACAACAACAGTCGGTGGCAGCGAAGGCGATGGCGCAAGTGGCTCCAGCCTGGGCACCCGCCAGGCGGCGGGCGGCGGCCCGGATGTGGTCGCCCGCCCGGCAGTGTTGACACCAAAAATGTCACTTTGCCTCTTCAAGATCCAAAGAGCTACATGAAGTCGCAACCTGCCATAAATAGGCAATGCTGCTTCCAAAAATCAAATCTTGTCAGAATCAAACAAAAACTGCAAGATTCTTCAAAGACAGCCAAAAGAGGAGTATACAAGAAGTTTCAGGCCATTTCAAAATCATCTGGCCTAACTTCGCTTCTCCGACAGCTGAAAAGGAGCTCTCGACGACAAAAGCATCGGAGACACCAAATCTTCGATCAGGGCCGATGGATGGTCTCAAAATACTTCCAAAAGGCTCCACGTCAAGTTCCGAGTCAAACCGACAACGTTTGACCCTACATCAACCCTCGAACAGCTAAATCAAGCCTCTCGGCGGCGAGAACCACCGAGGCCATTACTCATCAGATAGAGCACATGGACGGCTTCAAAATGCTTATAAAGGGCTACACGTCAAATTTCAGGTCATTTCCACAACATTTGACCATAGTTTTTCGCTCGGAAGCCAAATCAGGCCTCTCGGCGGCAAAGCTCTCCGGGACCATGGTTTCCAAGACAGAGCCTATGGATCATCTTAAAATGACTCCAATAGGTTCCCTGTCAAATTTCAAGTCAATCGGACATCGGTTGACCGCACATCAAACCGTGACATCTTCATCGCGACAAAAAGCAAGTCTACTGGTGATAGGACCCCAAACGGCTTCAAAACTCAAACAAAAGCCTATGGTTGGTCTTATTTATTGCTCAGGAGGCTTCACACCAAATTTCAGGTCATTCCGACATCGTTTGACCCAGTTTCAGCTTCTGACGGAAAATCGGCAGCTCTGCACGACAAAGTCTTCGGCTTTCTCAGGAAATTGGAAACTTTGCAAAATAAAATGCAAGGATTCTCATCAGGTTTCCTACAAAGAAATCAGGCCAATAAATGGTCAAAATGTCAAGGAAAAGTACAGGAGAAAAAAGAATCGAAAAACAGCAAAAACAGACACAAAACGGGACACAAAAGGGGGAAAACCCCCCAGGGTCGCAGACCCCTACGACCCTGGGCCAGGGTCGCCGGCGACCTTGGAACCCGGGGTCGCCGGGAAGGCCCCGGAAACCCCGGTTTTCGCCGTTTTTTCGCGATTCGAAGAGCCCAGCCTCTGGTACTTTCCAAAATTCATACTTTTAAGACACCAAGTCCTCTGACATCCGTCCAAAACACGGGTCAATCGTCAAGAGTATCGAAAACAATATTGATCGCCACCCGGTCAACCAAAAAAAGTGTGCTTTCTACCCTACCGATCGAGAAATCGACAGGACAGATGGCACCGACCCGCTGTTGGCAACAAACACCTGAAATTACATGGTCATCTGATGTCGATCTACATGAAGATCCATCGATGATCATCGACAGAAGAATCCCAAAAGACGTGGCACGGCCCGCGACTCTTCAGCTGCTCGGCGACCACTTAATGCGATTAATTGACTAACTTTATTACAGTCATTAATCCATTTCTTTGGACGGCCCAATCAGAAGCAAGCATTCGGGAGTTACAAGTCAAGAGATTCATGGCATTTAACCCATGAAACTCCTCCCATCATGGCGATTAAAGGCGATTAAATGCCCTCAATCTCCTCCGGCCAATCAGAAGCCAAGAAAAAGGAGTTACAAAATAAACAATTCAATTTTGTAACTCCTCCCATTATGCAGCTTTATGACAATCAAGGCTCATAAACCCTCCTAAAAGGCTACCTAAAAGCCTATAAATAGGAGAGCTCTCCAAGAAGAACAGAGCATCAGAAAAAAGCACAAGATCATCAGAAAAAAGCACAAACAGACAGACAGACAGAAGCACAGAAATCCAGAGAAAGGAAAAAGAGAGAAAACTCTGCGGAAGTTCTACACCGGCCACCGCAACAAGGTGACAAAAGTCCCTTGGGGGGTACCCCCCCCCCCCAAGGTCCTTGCCTTCTCCTCCTGCCTCCAATGGTTTAGATATGGCTTTTCAGCCCGTCTACTCGGCTTTTTATTGGACATAGGACCTTCTTTTGGTCTTTGTCCTCTAAAAACCTGAGGTTATAGCCAAGCCAAGTGAATCGATAGCATCCTCTGTTCTCATCTGCATGGATGAAGGCGAAGCCCACATATGGCTTGCGACCGTCAATCTAAGCGAGTCCCCCACAATCTCCTGAGAAGTTAGATCCTCCTTTTCTTGCTTTTCATTGTAGTTTGTATTTTTTCAAAAGAGACAAAAATCACAAATCTTGTCTTTTATTATTGATAAGGATTGTAAATCGGCTATAAACGCCAAAATCGGCTATAAACGCCAAAAATCGGCTATAAACGCCAAAATCGGCTATAAATGCCAAAAAAATCGCCTTTCACGGCGAATCAAGAAAAAATCGTCAAGCCAGAAGACGACACATCGTCAAGCCGAGCTGACACTCAGCAAGTTCAGCCTGCTCTTACTCCAATGGAGACAACTTCTGACATAGAAGATCCTACGTCAGCTTCCTTCGTTGTTCCAGCGACTTCAACAAAGGAAAAGCCGATCTTCTTCCATAGATCGGATGCTTCTTCATCAAACTCCATGCTTGAACCTTTCCAAAATAAAGGTACGCCTCAACTATCCTTATACAGTTCTGTGGCACAAGCTATTATGAAGAAAATGGGCTATGACGCTCAAAACCCAGTCGGTTTGGGAGAAGGACGCGGTATTCTCACGCCATTGGGGCCCGTCTTGACCAAAAGCCAGCTGGAAGATTGGAGACTCTACGGCTATGTAGAAAAGTCTTCACACGGGTTAGGGTATGATCCTGACACTCCCTTGAGACAGTTGACACAAAGGCTTAAAAGTCAATATACTGACCAAGCCTCAACATCTCAAGTCCATGAAGACATCGATCTCCCTGGATATCTCTTTGATGAGTCACCTGACAAAGATCCAGGAAGCTCATCCAATTAGCACGATTTCTCCGAAAATGAAGAGGAGTTGTCTGATGGCACAGACGTGTGGACTTCTGACCCAGAAGAATCCTCATCTCCAAAAGAAGTAGCCTACTTCGACTCGGTTTCAACAGGCGATTGGGATCATCTCATAGCAAGCCTTGGGAAAATTACCGATCAAGAAGACCCGTGGAAAGGAACAAAACCTTGGTCTGGAAATGCCCTTGAAACCCCAGAAGGTTTCGTTGAGCTGGAAGCCTCCGAAAATATTGTGGAGGAACCACCTTCGAACCTTCCAACAGAAGATCCTGTTCAAAAGATAGACTTGGGAACACCAGATAACCCACGTCCTGTATTCATAAGCAAGAATATAAAGGATGATGAGTTACCTGAGTATATCGCCTTTCTTCGTGAGTTCGTTGATTGCTTTGCATGGTCTTACGCTGAAATGCCAGGCTTAGACCCCAAAATAGCAGTTCACAAACTCAATCTTCAAGAAGACATCAAGCCTGTCAAGCAAGGCCAAAGAAGATTCCGTCCAGATGTGATGGATAAAATTGAACAAGAAGTTCAAAAACTCAAAAGCGTCGGCTTCATCCGTGAGGAACAACATCCTGAATGGTTGGCTAACATTGTCCCCGTGACAAAGAAAAATGGGCAGATCAGGGTCTGTATTGATTATAGAGACCTGAATGGCGCATGCCCAAAAGATGAATTTCCGCTCCCCATACCAGAGGTAATGATTGATAATACCTGTGGATTCGAGCGAATGACATTCATGGATAGTTTCTCTGGCTACAATCAGATAAAGATGCATCCTGAGGATGAAAAACATACATCCTTTCGAACCCCATTTGGCGTGTATTGTTACACTGTCATGCCATTTGGTCTGAAAAATGCTGGTGCCACATATCAGAGGGCTATGATGAAAATATTCCAAGATATGCAGCACAAGACGGTTGAATGTTACGTTGATGACCTCGCCGTCAAAAGCAAAAGAAAAGAAGATCATCTTGAAGACCTTCGAGAAGTCTTCCTCCGGCTTCGCAAACACAAACTGCGAATGAATCCTTTGAAATGCTTCTTCGGCGTCTCGTCGGGTAAGTTCCTCGGATTTTTAGTTCGGAAAGCTGGAATAGAGCTTGACCCCATAAAAATCAAAGCCATTCTAGAAATGCCCTCTCCAAGAACCTTGAGAGAACTCAAAGGGCTTCAAGGGAGATTAGCCTACATCAGACGGTTCATCTCCAATCTTTCGGGGAAATGCCGTCCATTCTCCCGGTTGATGAAAAAAGGTGTAAACTTTGTCTGGGATGCTGACTGTGAAGCTGCTTTCCAAGACATCAAGTCATACCTGACAAAACCTCCAGTATTAGCTGCTCCTACCACTGGAAAACCATTCATCTTGTACACAAGAGCCCTTGATCACTCTTTGGGAGCTCTGCTTGCGCAAGAAAATGATCAGAGAAAAGAAGCTGCTCTATATTACCTCAGCCGCATGCTAGTAGGTGCAGAGCATCGCTACTCTCCAGTTGAAAAAGAATGCCTTGCAGTGATGTTCGCCGTACAAAAGCTGCGTCACTACTTGCTTTCCAACACAGTCTACCTGGTCTCGAGGGTCAACCTCTTGAAGGTCCTTGTCACAAAGGCAGGTTCTCTCAATGCTCGACTGGCAAAATGGTCCATCCTTCTGTCACAATTTGATATTAGGTATGTACCACAAAAAGCAATCAAAGGGCAAGCTCTAGCGGACTTCCTCGCAGAGCATCCATTGCCTAAAGATTCTCCACTCAGAGATGATCTCCCAGACGAACCAGTCTACAATGTGGAGACTTTCTCACAAAGTGCCTCCTGGGATATGTACTTTGACGGTGCAACCAGGACAAATGAAAAAAGACAGCTGATCTCGGGAGTTGGCATCCTTTTTGTTAGCCCCGACAAATACATGATTCCACACGCTTTCTTGCTACTGGAACCATGCACAAACAATGCAGCTGAATATCAAGCTCTGATTTTAGGATTGGAACTCGCCATCGAATCCGGTATCACCATGCTGGAAGTCTTTGGAGACTCTCAACTGATCGTCAACCAGATGAATCAGAAATTTGAAGTCAGGAAGCCAGATTTGTTGCCCTACTACAACAAGGCACAATCACTTCTGCAAAAGTTTGACATCTGTCACATCACCCACATTCGTAGAGGTGAAAACATACGTGCAGATGCCCTAGCCGGACTTGCCGCATCCATGGCAATCCAGGAAGGGGAAAACATGCAAATCACAGTGTGCGAAAGGAGAATCCTTCCTCCTCTTAACACACACCAAGCAGTTGCTGAATGCCACCAAGTGGTCGGAAGTCGGATTTCAATCCTTCAAACTTCAATCGGCGACTGGAGGGATCCGTTCATTGATTACATTATGTTCGGAATCCTACCTGAAGATCCAAAAGAACGGGTAAGCATCCAAAGGCGAACCCCAAGCTTTCATTTGGATATTCCTTCAAAAATCCTTTACAGGAAATCCTTCAACGGAGTACTTCTACGCTGCTTGTCACAACAAGAGGCTGAAGAAACACTCAAAGAAATTCATGCTGGTCTTTGTGGAGCTCATCAGGCTGGACCTAAGCTCTATGATCAGATAAAAAGGTTAGGGTATTACTGGCCTACCATGGTAGCTGACGCAATGCAATTTGCTAAGCGCTGCCAACAATGCCAAGTTCATGGAGATTACATTCACATGCCTCCAGAATGGCTGCATCCTACAGCGATCTCATGGCCTTTCGAAGCCTGGGGTATGGACATCATAGGTCCTATTTCTCCTCCTTCAAGCAAAGGTCATCGCTTCATCTTCGCCGCTACGGATTATTTCTCCAGGTGGTCAGAAGCATTTGCGTTTAACGAAATGAAGACCTCATCAGTCCTTCAGTTCCTACGCACCAACATTATTTGTCGTTTCGGCATACCCAAAAGATTCGTCCATGATAACGGACCACAGTTCCGGGATCATCGATTCTACTGGTTCTGCGACAAATACAAAATCCAAAGCTGTCATTCGACTCCATACAATCCGGCAGCAAATGGGTTAGCAGAAGCTTTCAACAAGACACTCTGCAAAATCCTCAAAAAAATGGTCTCTAGTCACAAAAGAGACTGGAGCGACAAAATGTCCGAAGCTTTGTGGGCCTATCGAACCACCGTTCGAGGACCAACCCATAGCACACCATTCTCCTTGGTCTATGGATGCGAAGGTGTCGTGCCCTTGGAAGTACAAATTCCTTCCTTGAGGGTATCCTTGCAAAATGACATGACTCAAGAAAGCAATGTCAAATTGCGACTCCATGAGCAGGACAATCTCGATGAGAGACGGCTCGAAGCTCAACAAAGCATTGAACTTTACCAAGCACGTATGGCAGGATCTTTCGATAAAAAGGTCAGGCAACGCGCCTACAAAAAGAGTGACTTGGTTCTTGCGGTAAAAAGACCAATGGTCTTCGCTCACAAGTCCAAAGGCAAATTTGAGCCAAAATGGGAGGGACCCTACGTCATCGACAAGGTTTTCTCTAACGGCGCATACGCACTCCTAAACATGGAAGGTGACAGATGTATGCTGCCCATCAACGGCAAGTTCTTAAAGCGGTACTACCCTTGAAGACTTACCCAACTGGGTAAGAGCAATGCCTGCACGGCCAAAGTCGATTTCCAGGTACACGCTCGCTAAACCCACCCTTTTTTAGAATTTTCATGTCAAATATTGAAATTTCTAGAAATTCAAACAATGCTTACTTCCATCGTTTCATTGTTCAAAAAAAATCCAAGTTTAGGAACCTTTCCCTAACTTGACCAAAATTTTCAACCCTTGAACCCAAAATTCATGGTTTGAAACAAAATCCGGATTCAGGGATTTCCACCCTAGTCCACCCTGCCTTTTACCGCCAAAATGGTTTTAGGTCAAAACTTATGACCCTCGTGTCTTTAAACAAAAAAAAAATGGTTTTTCAAAAACCGCGAGGAAGCGACGCTTAGTCGATACTCGCACAAATCGGAAGCAAGCGAACCACGTTCGACACTTCCAAAATCGCAGGGAAGCGACATTTTGTCGGTACTTGCAAAATCCAAAACTGTGGAGATGCAACATTTCAGTTGATATCCACAACCCAAATTTCAAAGGTTCGGAAAAACCTAAAAAAGCTGTGGAGACGCAACATTTTAGTTGATATCCACAACCCAAATTTCAAAGGTTCGAAAAAAACCTAAAAAACTGTGGAGACGCAACATTTCAGTTGATATCCATAACCCAAAGGTTCGAGAAAACCACAAATTTCAAAAATCGTAGGGTAACGACATCAAGTCAGTACCCGCAAAATCAAAATTTTTGAAAAGCAAGGATGCGACATTCCATCGATACTTGCACCCAAATCAGCGAGGATGCGACATTCCATCGATACTCGCAACCGAATGAGCAAGGATGCGACATTCCATCGATACTTGCAAGAACATTCAGCAGGGAGGCGACTTTTAGTCGATACTTGCATTTTTTGAAAACCAAACCGGCTATAAATGCCATCAAAATAGGCTATAAATGCCACAAACCGGCTATAAATGCCACAAACCGGCTATCGATGCCACTAAAACAAAACCGGCTATCAATGCCACAAACAAAAAACTTGGATTTCAAAAAAAAAAAAAAAAAACGGCTATCAATGCCACCAAAACAAAACAGGCTATCAATGCCACCAAAAACCGGCTATAGATGCCACAAAACAAACCGGCTATCAATGCCACCAAAACAAATTCGGCTATCAATGCCACCAAAACTGGCTATAGATGCCACCAAAAAAAAACTCGGCTATCAATGCCACAAGAAAAGCTGGCTCTCATGCCAAAATTGGCTTCCATGCCATAAACAAAAACCTGGCTTTCATGCCAAAACAATTACTTGACAAAAGATTTTCACAAAATGACAACCTTTTGATCAAATCCCATTTAGCAATTACTTTTATCACAAAAAGATTCAAGTGAGCGTAGGGATAACAAAAAAAAGAGCATCCCATTTAGCAATTACTTTTATCACAAAAAGATTCAAGTGAGCGTAGGGATAACAAAAAAAAAAGAGTACCAAAAAATACATGTGGTACCAAAAAAAAAGAAAGTGTTCACAAGCACTAAAAAAAAGTACCAAAAAAAAAATATATACAAGTGGTACCAAAAAAAAAAAGGATAGTTTCTGTTATAAAAAATATACAGGAGCTCAATCAAAAATGGTCTCCAGCCAAGAGTTCAGCTCCTTAAGTAAGCTTTTGGCCTCATCCGTCAAGGATTCCAAGGCACGCTTCTTCAAGAACCTGCCATGAGATGCTGGGGTGGGCTGTAACCCTTCTTCTGCACTGGGAAGCTTCCCTCGAGCGGTTTTCCATTGTTTGTCCTCATCAGACTTCCTTTTGAGAACTCGATTGGCATCCGCAACTCGATGAATCAGAGCAGTCTCCCTTTCACGAGCCTCTGTTATTTCAGTCCACTTGGCAGCGACTTGTGCCTGCAGATGCTCAAGACGTTTCCTGGCCTCATCGACCTCCCTATCAAGGATGTTAAGGTCATGTGTCAGCCTAATGATGGTTATCTCTTCTAAGTTCCTCTCTCGGACTGCCTGCTTCTTGCTTTCTGTAGCCTCATTCAGGTCAGATTGACCCTTATCCGCAGGGTCCAAGAACATCTCCTTGAAGAACTGATCGTCAGGAAAACCCATGGTCTCAAACCACTTGTCACCCCAGCTCAATGATCCTATTAACGATCGCCCTGGCATATGTGACATCCAGACCAGCCTCTTCAGCATCACCGAGAATCTCACGCACATGCTGGATCATGCTAAATCCGGCTTCCAAGTGCCCAGAAAAGAGAGTCTCAATCCAAGAGCTCAGAACTCGCACCACCACCTTCTTCGCAAAAAGAAGAGATGGCCCAGCTGAAGATTCGTCCAACTCCGTTGGTCGGCTGCTCATGTCATCATCTGTTGAAAGAGTAACAAAAGAACTCCTTCCAGTTGAAGCTGCTCCTGCTCGGGAAGGAATCTCAGCGCGAGGAATCTCCTCAACATTGTCAGAACTGGTCCCAGGAGTCTCTACCTCTGGATTAACCTCTGGCATCCCTTGCTCTGGAAGCGACGGACCCTCCTCTGTCACTTCAAAACCTGCCAAAAGAAACACAAAAAGGTATGAATATAATCCTGTTTGAAAATCATTATCAGGGTTATAACTACAAAATACCTTCTTCGACGACTGGCGGAACACTTTCTTCCTCCATGAACTCATCGGAAGCATCATCAACATTTGCGTCCATCGATGGTTCAAAGTCATCAGAACCCTGTGGCAAGTCAGCTGACAAAAAAAAATGTGTTAGCAAACCAAGTCACAAACTCAAAAAAAAAAAAAGAGCAAAAGAAGTCGTACCAATTGGAGATTCTGGATTTACTCCAGAGTCCCTCGCTTCTTCTCGGCTTCTCTTCTCTGGAGGCTCATCAGCATCCACTGGCACATCCTCATCGATAGTAAGAGGAACTTCCAAGTTAGGAGAGTCCTCATGCTGCCCCTTGCTGCGATGATGACTCCTCCACCTCTTACCCCGGCGGACTCGCTTCTTAGAGGAACCTGCCCCACTGTCAGAGTCAGGTTTCCCACTTGACTCCTCACTGGATGGTCTACTCTTGCCAGTAGACTCCACGGAAGCTTGCCTCTGTGCCGCTTGCATCCAAGCGCCAAGTTCGGCTTCCTCCTGTTCTAGCTGCTCCAAAGCCTCATCAGGTATTTCTCGAACAGCTTCAGAACCAATGACGCCCTGGTCACCGAGAAAGCCTATCTTATGCTTCTCTCCAGAAAGGAAGGCCCAAACTTCCTCTCGCCGGACGCCATCCGACTTTCCAAGGCCCTTTCCAGATGCCAGCTTCACATCAAGCTCCTTCTTGGAAAGCCCCCGATATGCCGAAAAGCTCTCCGCGAACCACTTCGCAAAGCCGGCAGTCCGGGAAGTCAGCAACATAGGATAAGAAATCATGGCTGAAGTGTCTTCAGCACTATAGAAAGCCCATGCATTTCTTCCATCCTGTAAGCCTCCAAAGCGCTTCACCATGCTTGAAGGCGCTCCAACAACGCCTTGAGAAAAGCCCAGCTGCAAAGCAAAGCGAGAGGGTATATACGGCTGGATGTCGACGAAAAGATGTCTACGGTACACCATCGTGCCGACACGTATGCTGAAAAGCCACTCTCTCTCTGCATTTGTCAAGGAATAATGCCTTCCCGACCCCGCCCCGGTAGAGTCTCGGGAGGCACCAAAATCAAAAGCCTTCTTCCGCAACTCCGGAGAAAGCTTCACTGAAGACTGCCCCATCTCGACGTCCCTGAACCGTCGGATCCTCATGCGGGCAAACAAAAGTGATTCGGACACGGCTTTGCCCTTAGCCAGTCGAATCATCAGAGGATCATCATACTGTGCAGCACCCAGCCGGTGGAAGCCAGGACAGTGGTATACATACCATGAATAAAAGATATGGGCTGAAAATACCCTATTCATCGGAAGCCCAAGCCGAACCAAAAAAGCAGCAGCCTGCAGTTTGGTACACAAGTAGGAGTAAAGAGCTGGCACCAAAGCAAGCTGCTCTCCAAACGCCATCTGACAAGCCGGAAAAATACAATGCGGCCTGATGTGCGTTCCATCTCCTCCAGCAAAAACACCCTCACCAAGCCAATAAGTGAGGTAAACAGCGAGATCTCTCCGCAGTGCAATGTCAGGACATATGGCGTTTGTACTTGCACAGAAATCTCTCAACTCTTCTTGCATGGCCAAGATCTTCTTTGAACTTGGATCCTGAGCTCCGGCTTCTTGGGTCACGCTATCAGAAGACTCCCTGCTATCAGAAAGGTTGGGGAATGAAGAGCTAAAACTCTTCCAACTGCTGGATCTAACTTTCAAACCCTCCTTCTCCTTCAAAAAATCATAGAAGGCGACGAGCTGAAAGTATAGAAGCCTGAACTCCTCAGACTGCCCCTCGAGGACGTTGTCAATCGGCATAAACTCCTCATAGAGTTTGCCGAGGATGGGCAATCCAGTAATGGCACTCAGCTCCTTCAAAGAAAAACCAATCTCACCATTCTTCACAACGAAGGTATTGGTTTGTGGGAGGAATGACTCCGGCATAGCCATGAAGGCCTCGTCGGAAAAGATCACGGTCTCCCTAAAGGCGCGGACCGCATCAAAAATCCCGGCTTCCTTCAAAACGGCGCCACCAATCAGCAGGACGCGATCAGTCCACGACTTCCATTCGGAGTCGGCATTGAAACGGCCTCGAAGTCGAAAAGGCTTGATCCAATTGCTGCCGTCACCACTGAAAATACCAAGGCTCACCGGTCTCAAATCGACCGACGGATAATCAGAGCCCTGGTAGCCGCTGGATGGCATCAACAGGTCCATATCAACAGGCGACCTCTCCGTATATCCAGGAGAACCGCCAACAAAAACCCCGGTCTTGATTACATTTGTCCTTCTCACCCAACTTGGAGGATCTTCCCTCTTAGGGCACGTGGGGGCAAGGCTCAGAATCGAGACGGTGCGATCAAACGTCGACCGGGTAGCAACAGTCTTCTTCTCACCATCTGCTGTGAAAGAAAACTGAAAACATCTCCTCTGGTATGTCATGTCATCAGGGACTGCATCACCAAAGAAGAAGGTAGGCTTGGGCAAAACGCTCTGATCTTCCATCACCCATGGACGACTGCTTACCATGATCTTATAGAACTCCTCTCCCTTGAGAGCGATCAGTCGCTGCCTCATCTCATCTCTGTTGAGGGAGTCGCACTCTTCCAGATTTCTCTCAACATACTGGACCTTCTCAAAAGCCTACTGAACGGCCGGATTAGAAGATCTAGAAGATCGACGAGGTACGCTTGTAGCAGGCTCTTTACCCTTGTTCGCTCTGGAGGAACCACCTGAAAAGGATGGAAAATAAAAAGATCAAACATCAAAATGACAGAATCTCGCTAAAAAAAAATTTGACGATAAAAAAAAATTTGACGAAATTTTGACATGATGACGGGGCAATTCCGAAGAAAATGAACTATCCCGAAAGAAATAGAAAGCTTGAAGATGGGCTCAACATCGCTGCGAGCTCCGAAACTCCAAACTTTCGAAACCTCAAAGTCTCCGCAAAATCAGGAAGGGCTCAACATCACTGCGAGCTCCAAATTCCCAAATTTGCGAAAACTTTCAGGTATGCTATCACATCATGCTACAAATTTAATTTACAATTGAATGCATGCATGAACATCTAGGTTTGCCAAAAAAGAGGGGCATTATCATGATGAGCAAAAAAAAAAAAAAAGAAGAAGAAAAGAAAACTTTCTCAAAAAAAGAAGGGGAAAGAAAACAAAAAAAGAAAAGAAAAGAAACTTTCTCAAAAAAAAAGGGAGGGAAAGAAAAGAAAAAAAAAGAGAAGAAAAAAAAAGGAGATGGCCCACAGGCCACGTGGCCGTACGGCCAGATCCGTACGGATCTGTCCGTACGGCCCACAAACAACAAAAAAAAAACAAAACAAAAAAAAAAGAAAAAGAAAAGAAAGCAAAAAAAAAAAAAAGAAAACGTGTGAAAAAAAAGAAGCAAACACGTGAAAAAAAAAAGAAGAAAAGAAAAAGAAACAAAAAAAAAAGAACTTTATTTTTCCTACAATGGAGTTTTCTTGAAAAAAAAAAGGAGAACTTACTTGAAGCCATTGATGGAGAAGAAGAAGAAAAGTCTTGAAGATCTTGAAGAAGAAGAACTCTTGGTCTTGAAGCCCTCTTGAGATTATTGCAAAGGAAAGTAATAAGAGCAAGAGATCCAACCTTCTCCTTGCTTTTATAGAGGATAGCAAACCAAAGAAGGAAAGAAGAAAGAGGTAAGTGTTACTAATTAGTAACCTTACCAAAAGAAAGAGATTAGAAAGATTCTTTCCCAAAAGAAAGATATCTTGAAGGATTTTCTCCCAAAAAGAAATCGATGACGGATTCTTCCCAAAAGAAAGATATCTTGAGATATCCTATCCCAAAATAAAGGGATCATGAGAGATTCTCTCCAAGTAAAGATATTCTTAGATATTCTCTATCCAAATGAGATATTTTTGGATATTCTTTACAAAAATGACACCATATAAGATCTAAGCCATTTCAAAAGCTTAAGGTCCCATGGGTTAGCCCATATGAGCCAGGTTTGACCACCTAGGCACACACAAAAAAAAAAAAATTTTGGGCTTTTAGTCAAAGAGAAATCCCTCTTACCAAGAGCATACAAAAATGGTTCCATGCCTCTTTGAGTTGATTGGACCATACAAAAGAAAATTCCAAGCCCCATGAGCTTCCAAAAATCAAACCATCCAGCCTCATCTACCAAATTGAGCCAAAATCTTGAAATTGACATTCCACAAAAATCAAACCAAATCCTGGTCCCCTAACTTGCCAACAGCCTATACTGCCACAGCCTGTTAGGTCACAAGATCAAAACCAAAATTGATCCCCCAACATTCCACATACAGCTTGTTGGATCACACGATCAAAACCAAACCCGACCCCCTAACCTGCCACATATAGCCTGTTAGGTCACAAGGTCAAAACCCAAATCCACATCCCTGATGTCATCTTCAAAACTTTGCCTCGAGATGGTACGTGATCCCTTTCACTACCATAAAATTCCCCTGGAAGCTCAAAAGGCTACAAATACCAAAAAGAAAGACTGCTCAAAGACTCTTGGTCAAGTCATACGCTCTCCTTCAAAAATCTCTTCGAGGCACATCGACTACAAAAGTTAAGCAACTCGTCGCTGTACCTCGAGGGGGCATTTGTTGACACCAAAAATGTCACTTTGCCTTTTCAAGATCCAAAGAGCTACATGAAGTCGCAACCTGCCATAAATAGGCAATGCTGCTTCCAAAAATCAAATCTTGTCAGAATCAAACAAAAACTGCAAGATTCTTCAAAGACAGCCAAAAGAGGAGTATACAAGAAGTTTCAGGCCATTTCAAAATCATTTGGCCTAACTTCGCTTCTCCGACAGCTGAAAAGGAGCTCTCGACGACAAAAGCATCGGAGACACCAAATCTTCGATCAGGGCCGATGGATGGTCTCAAAATACTTCCAAAAGGCTCCACGTCAAGTTCCGAGTCAAACCGACAACGTTTGACCCTACATCAACCCTCGAACAGCTAAATCAAGCCTCTCGGCGGCGAGAACCACCGAGGCCATTACTCATCAGATAGAGCACATGGACGGCTTCAAAATGCTTATAAAGGGCTACACGTCAAATTTCAGGTCATTTCCACAACATTTGACCATAGTTTGACGCTCGGAAGCCAAATCAGGCCTCTCGGCGGCAAAGCTCTCCGGGACCATGGTTTCCAAGACAGAGCCTATGGATCATCTTAAAATGACTCCAATAGGTTCCCTGTCAAATTTCAAGTCAATCGGACATCGGTTGACCGCACATCAAACCGCGACATCTTCATCGCGACAAAAAGCAAGTCTACTGGTGATAGGACCCCAAACGGCTTCAAAACTCAAACAAAAGCCTATGGTTGGTCTTATTTATTGCTCAGGAGGCTTCACACCAAATTTCAGGTCATTCCGACATCGTTTGACTTAGTTTCAGCTTCTGACGGAAAATCGGCAGCTCTGCACGACAAAGTCTTCGGCTTTCTCAGGAAATTGGAAACTTTGCAAAATAAAATGCAAGGATTCTCATCAGGTTTCCTACAAAGAAATCAGGCCAATAAATGGTCAAAATGTCAAGGAAAAGTACAGGAGAAAAAAGAATCGAAAAACATAAAAAACGGACACAAAACGGGACACAAAAGGGGTAAAATCCCCAGGGTCGCAGACCCCTGCGACCCTGGGCCAGGGTCGCCGGCGACCTTGGAACCCGGGGTCACCGGGAAGGCCCCGGAAACCCCGGTTTTCGCCGTTTTTTCGCGATTCGAAGAGCCCAGCCTCTGGTACTTTCCAAAATTCATGCTTTTGAGACACCAAGTCCTCTGACATCCGTCCAAAACACGGGTCAATCGTCAAGAGTATCGAAAACAATATTGATCGCCACCCGGTCAACCAAAAAAAGTGTGCTTTCTACCCGACCGATCGAGAAATCGACAGGACAGATGGCACCGACCCGCTGTTGGCAACAAACACCTGAAATTACATGGTCATCTGATGTCGATCTACATGAAGATCCATCGATGATCATCGACAGAAGAATCCCAAAAGACGTGGCACGGCCCGCGACTCTTCAGCTGCTCGGCGACCACTTAATGCGATTAATTGACTAACTTTATTACAGTCATTAATCCATTTCTTTGGACGGCCCAATCAGAAGCAAGCATTCGGGAGTTACAAGTCAAGAGATTCATGGCATTTAACCCATGAAACTCCTCCCATCATGGCGATTAAAGGCGATTAAATGCCCTCAATCTCCTCCGGCCAATCAGAAGCCAAGAAAAAGGAGTTACAAAATAAACAATTCAATTTTGTAACTCCTCCCATTATGCAGCTTTATGACAATCAAGGCTCATAAACCCTCCTAAAAGGCTACCTAAAAGCCTATAAATAGGAGAGCTCTCCAAGAAGAACAGAGCATCAGAAAAAAGCACAAGATCATCAGAAAAAAGCACAAACAGACAGACAGACAGAAGCACAGAAATCCAGAGAAAGGAAAAAGAGAGAAAACTCTGCGGAAGTTCTACACCGGCCACCGCAACAAGGTGACAAAAGTCCCTTGGGGGGTACCCCCCCCCCCCCAAGGTCCTTGCCTTCTCCTCCTGCCTCCAATGGTTTAGATATGGCTTTTCAGCCCGTCTACTCGGCTTTTTATTGGACATAGGACCTTCTTTTGGTCTTTGTCCTCTAAAAACCTGAGGTTATAGCCAAGCCAAGCGAATCGATAGCATCCTCTGTTCTCATCTGCATGGATGAAGGCGAAGCCCACATATGGCTTGCGACCGTCAATCTAAACGAGTCCCCCACAATCTCCTGAGAAGTTAGATCCTCCTTTTCTTGCTTTTCATTGTAGTTTGTATTTTTTCAAAAGAGACAAAAATCACAAATCTTGTCTTTCATTATTGATAAGGATTGTAAATCGGCTATAAACGCCAAAATCGGCTATAAACGCCAAAAATCGGCTATAAACGCCAAAATCGGCTATAAATGCCAAAAAAAATCGCCTTTCACGGCAAACCAAGAAAAATGTCTCTTTTCTTAAATATATGTGCAATGGAAAACTTGAAAGAAGTTGATTTCCTTTTTACTTGCGAAGGTTGATCTCCGGATCACCACTTGCAATTCCAAGTAAAAATAGAAAATCTGGCACACCCACACAAAAAAAGAAATGTTGATGCACGCCCCTGCCCCCTGGTTACGAAAGGGTCGGAACCAAACGGACTCCCACGTCCGCCGACCTCGGTAGGAACTCGAGCATTTGGAGCGCGGTCCATCAGGCAGCAGGCGAGGATGCTGTCGCGGGCGCCCGCCAGGCTGCGGGCGCCCCTGCGGGCAGCGCTGCGGGAGTGGTTCCCCCCAGGCTGCGGGCGATGGCGGTGGCCTAGGAGTTGGCGCCCGCCCGGCAGCAGGCGCCCCTGCGGGCGGCTGCGCTACGGGAGTGGTCGCCCGCCAGGCTACGGGCGACGGCGCTGACAGGATTGGTCGCCCTCCATGGCTACGGGCGGCGGCGGCGGCCTGGGAGTTGGGCGCCCGCCCAGCAGCGGGCGAGTGTGGATCGGGGCGACCCGATCGGTGATTAGGCGAGGGTGGATCGGGCGCCGGAGCTGCAGGCGAGGGTAGATCGGGGCGCTCGCGCTGGCTGCGGGCTGTCGGCGGCTTGGGTCGTCCTGCCAGGTATTGCGGGCGACGGCGGGCAGCGGCCCTGGGCGTCCGCTAGGCTGCGGGCGAGGGCTATCTGCCTAATCGAGCGAGGAGTCAGCAGCGGCAGCATCACGCGTCGTCCAGGGCGCAGCGGGCTCCTCAGGTGTCACTACACGTGCGAGTGCGGCTGCAACTAGGTTGGCTCGACTCGTAAAAAGTATCAGGCAAAAGTTGTGGTGGACGACGAGGGATCCAAGGTGAGTACATTTTTTTAGTGCACTCAACACTGATGATGATATTTGCAAGATCGCAGTCTCTTATCGCATTCCTCCCACCGTTCTGTGTCGGCGGGCTGAAACGGACGAGCCGGCCTGTGATGGCTCCTCTGGTGACATCGTCATCTATGAGGAGATGCTTGAAGCAGGACTGAGATTTCCTATGTCCTCCTCCCTCTGCCACATTCTCCATTATTTTTCATTGACCCCGGGGCGGTTAGCCCCAAATGGCTGGAGAGTCCTGCTTGGCTTTCTTGAACTGTGGAGGAGGGTACATCACGAGGATGCTTCTCCTGCGGAGTTCCATGCCGCCTATAGCTTGACTGAATCCCCAGTTGCCAATAGGGGATGGTACTATCTTGCCCCTAGGGGAGGCAAGCTACTTACGGGATTGCGCTCCAATTGCCATAGTTGGAAATCTTGTTTCTTCTTCGCTGGTGGTGAGTGGGCCTCTGAGGCAGACCAGGCTTTGGTGCCCACCCGATGGGCTGCTGCTAAAAAATTAGGTAGGCCCTTTGATGACTATCCTCTTTATTTTATTTTTTTTATATATCTGTATGTGCTCACTGTTCTTGTGCAGATGCTCCCGTGCTTTCCGCTGATCAGAAGCGGAAATTGCAGGCGGTGAGGGTTCATCCTGATAAAGATTTAGGAACCCTCCTTCCCAAAGAGTGTGGGACTGGTGGACCCGCTACGAGATCTTCCTCTAAAAGAAAAGGTACATTATTGTTGTTCGATCCATAATTTTTCTATTTACATGATACTCCCTATCCAAGTAACACCCTTGCCTTTGTTGGGACAGACAGAACAGTAGAGTTGAAAAGAACAATGATTGGGGCTCGCCTTTTTGGTAGGGATACCTCTCCTGCTAAGGCGGCAAGGATGGATAACACCTCTCCAGGGACCTCTCTACCCGCGACTTTAGAGGTGAGCTCTCCTCTTTCCACCCAGGTGAGCTCTCCTCTATCCACCCTTGCTATGTGGCCTCGGGCATGTGGGGTGGCCTCTGTTGCCAAGACTGTTAATCCGGAATCTTCCTCTCGGGCCACACCTTCTACCCCTCGTTTGTGTCCTCCACAATTGGGGACTTCTACAGGGGCACTGACTTGTGATGGCGCCATGCTGGGCAAACCACCCGTGATACAGGAAAAGCTCGCGAGATTTGTGTTTCCGCCCGAGGTCAGCCAGATTAAATAATTTTGGCATTGAGGGAGTTATAAACAAGTTTGTGGAAGGTCTGGCTCAGGTAAAGGTTTATTGCTCCTCTTTCTCCAGATTTATATATATATGCACTATCTCATTTCATTTGTTCTTCTTTTTCGGGCCTCTACCGCATCCATCTGTTTGATGTCAAGGGCCCAATCCTAGAGTCAGCTGAAACAAGATAATGAGACTATGAAAAAGGAGCTCTCTACTGCTCAAGGAAGGATTACTGTCCTTGAAACTGTAAGAAAGGCCTCCGATGTTGATCTTGCGGCAGCCCGCGAGAGGGCAATCAAGCTTGAGACTGAGCTTTCGGCAGCCCAAGAGAGGGCAGCCGAGCTTGAGACTGAGCTTGAGAAGACCCACGAGAGGGCTTCGCTCAGTGAGGCTGAGCTTGTGAAGACCCACGAGAGGGCTTCGCTCGGTGAGGTTGAGCTCGCACGGACCCACGAGAGGGTGCTGCTTATGGAGACAGAGGTGATGGGAGCACATGAGAGGGCTTCCCAAGCTGATGAGAGGGCTTCCCAAGCTAATGAGAGGGCTTCCCAGGCACGGAGGGAGTTAGAGAATGGCTTCGCTGATGCCTTCATCGAAAATTATGATGAGCTCCGAGGGAAGATCTCCGCTGCTTTTCCAGATATTGACCTCTCAGGCTTCGTGCCGACTGAGGCACCTGATGATGGCGGTAGTAGCTCTGGTGAGGATGATGAGGACGGAGAGGATTATGAGGGCAGCTATGAGAGTGATTAGATGGTAGGGGACTTTTGATGTATATATACACATTTTCTTTTTGGAAAGGCAATTTGTAGCCTAATTTTTTGAAATTGAATGAAAATGTTCTTCATTTTTATTCATCCGTTGCTAAACATCAATTGGAAAAAAAAAATTTAATCAGACCCCACACCCTAACTACTCTGGCCCCCTTACAATACTATTGATAGTACCTCTTCAAATGTTCCGCATTCCATGGATGAAGTAAAACCTTTCCCTCAGAATTCTGGATCCTGTAGGTGCCTGGCCTTACTACGTCTGTTATGAGATACGGCCCTTCCCAACTTGGTCCCAGCTTTCCTTCGCGAGAGTCTTTCGTGGCAAGGATCACCTTTTTCAGGACTAGGTCTCCCAGTTGAAATGAATGAGGCTTCACCCTCGAGTTGTAGTATCTTGCCATGCGCCTTTTATACTCTGCGTTGCGGACCATAGACATTTCCCTCGCCTCCTCCATCAAATCGAGGTTGATGCGGAGTGCTTCCTCATTAGTGGAGGGATCATGGAGGTGGACCCTTAAGGAAGGTAGTCCTATTTCAATAGGGATGACTACCTCAGTCCCATAAGAGAGAGAAAACGGGGTTTCCCCAGTAGGAGTTCTTGGTGTGGTTCGATAGGCCGACAACACTCCTGGGAGCTCGTCGACCCAAAGACCCTTCGCTCTTTCGAACCTTGCCTTTAGGCTGCGTAGGACTGTTCTGACCATGACCTCTGCTTGTCCATTTGCCTGTGGATGTGCCGGACTAAAAGGAGGTTGTTTTATCTGTAGGTCAGAGCAGAAGGTGTTGAAGAGTTTGTTATCAAGCTGCTTGGCATTGTCGCCAATAATGGCTTGAGGTATCCCGAAGCGACAGACTATGTTTTTCCAGACAAAGTCTTTTACCTTCGAGTCTATTATTTTAGCTAGGGGTTCTGCCTCCGCCCACTTTGTAAAGTAGCCAACTGCGATGACCATAAACTTGCACTGCCCTCTACTCAAAGGAAGAGGGCCTAGGATATCAATACCCCACTTTGAGAAAGGCCATGGGCTCAAAATTGTTGTCAGCTCCTCTGGTGGCTGCCTGGGCACCGTGGCGAAGCGTTGACACTTATCACATTTTTTGGTAAATTCTTTGGCTTCCTTTACCATGGTTAGCCAAAAATACCCTTGCCTAAGTGCCTTGTGGGAGAGGGAGCGTCCGCCAGAGTGAGTCCCGTAAATTCCTTCATGGATTTCTCTGAGGGCGTAGTCAGCTTCCTCAGGCGAAAGACAACGCAGCAATGGTAAGCAGTAACCCTTCTTGTAGAGTGTATTTTGTAGAAGGGTAAACTTGGAAGCTCTCAGCCCAAGTTTCTTTACTTCAAGGGGATCATCTGGCTGTTTACCTTCCTGGAGGTACGCTCGTATTGGGGTCATCCAGTTTGCCTCGTCCGACGCACAGTTAATGTTCATAGTATCCACATCTAACCTACTTGGCTCCAACTGGTGTCCGATGATCGTCGGTTCTACAGATGTATCCTCTAATGACGAGGCGAGTCTAGCAAGTGCATCCGTAGCAATGTTATCCCCTCTAGGGACGTGACAGATCTGGAAGTGCTGGAACCGCCCTATCACTCTTTGAACCATGCTGAGATATTGCTGCATTCATGCCTCCTTTGCTTCGAACTCGCCGTTTACTTGGTTGACAACCAGTTGTGTATCACTGTAAGCAATGAGATATTGTGCATCCATTTCTATTGCCAATTTTAGACCAAAGAGGAGGGCCTCATATTCAGCTTCATTGTTAGAGGCGATGAAGTGGAGCTTCACTACATAGTTGATGGGTGTCCCGTCAGGGCTGATCAGAATAAGGCCAGCTCCTCCTCCTTCACTGGTTGCAGATCCATCAACATACAGCTGCCATCTTATTTGTGGTGGAGGATCAGTGATCTCAGTGGGCATCTGGACATCAAGATGGGAGTCACAAGCTTGAGGTGCTTGTTGACACCAAAAATGTCACTTTGCCTCTTCAAGATTCAAAGAGCTACATGAAGTCGCAACCTGCCATAAATAGGCAATGCTGCTTCCAAAAATCAAATCTTGTCAGAATCAGACAAAAACTGCAAGATTCTTCCAGACAGCCAAAAGAGGAGTACACAAGAAGTTTCGGGCCATTTCAAAATCATTTGGCCTAACTTCGCTTCTCAGACAGCCGAAAAGGAGCTCTCGACGACAAAAGCATCGGAGACACCAAATCTTCGATCAGGGCCGATGGATAGTCTCAAAATACTTCCAAAAGGCTCCACGTCAAGTTCCGAGTCAAACCGACAACGTTTGACCCTACATCAACCCTCGAACAGCTAAATCAAGCCTCTCGGCGGCGAGAACCACCGAGGCCATTACTCATCAGATAGAGCACATGGACGGCTTCAAAATGCTTATAAAGGGCTACACGTCAAATTTCAGGTCATTTCCACAACATCTGACCATAGTTTGACGCTCGGAAGCCAAATCAGGCCTCTCGGCAGCAAAGCTCTCCGGGACCATGGTTTCCAAGACAGAGCCTATGGATCATCTTAAAATGACTCCAATAGGTTCCCTGTCAAATTTCAAGTCAATCGGACATCGATTCACCGCACATCAAACCGCGACATCTTCATCGCGACAAAAAGCAAGTCTACAGGTGATAGGACCCCAAACGGCATCAAAACTCAAACATAAGCCTATGGTTGGTCTTATTTATTGCTCAGGAGGCTTCACACCAAATTTCAGGTCATTCCGACATCGTTTGACCCAGTTTCAGCTTCTGACGGAAAATCGGCAGCTCTGCGCGACAAAGTCTTCGGCTTTCTCAGGAAATTGGAAGCTTTGCAAAATAAAATGCAAGGATTCTCATCAGGTTTCCTACAAAGAAATTA
Source organism: Litsea cubeba (assembly GCA_012931725.1). Taxonomy (NCBI): domain Eukaryota; kingdom Viridiplantae; phylum Streptophyta; class Magnoliopsida; order Laurales; family Lauraceae; genus Litsea; species Litsea cubeba. The sequence continues at coordinate 41,584,073 of CM022952.1, forward strand.
GGCCAATAAATGGTCAAAATGTCAAGGAAAAGTACAGAAGAAAAAAGAATCGAAAAACAGCAAAAACGGACACAAAACGGGACACGAAAGGGGGAAAACCCCCCCCAGGGTCGCAGAACCCTGCGACCCTGGGCCAGGGTCGCAGGCCCCTGCGACCCTGGCCCAGGGTCACAGGCCCCGGAAACCCCGGTTTTCGCCGTTTTTTCGCGATTCGAAGAGCCCAGCCTCTGGTACTTTCCAGAATTCATGCTTTTGAGACACCAAGTCCTCTGACATCCGTCCAAAACACGGGTCAATCATCAAGAGTATCGAAAACAATATTGATCGCCACCCAGTCAACCAAAAAAAGTGTGCGTTCTACCCGACGGATCGAGAAATCGACAGGACAGATGGCACCGACCCGCTGTTGGCAACAAACACCTGAAATTACATGATCATCTGATGTCGATCTACATGAAGATCCATCGATGATCATCGACAGAAGAATCCCAAAAGACGTGGCACGGCCCGCGACTCTTCAGCTGCTCGGCGACCACTTAATGCGATTAATTGACTAGCTTTATTATAGTCATTAATCCATTTCTTTGGACGGCCCAATCAGAAGCAAGCATTCGGGAGTTACAAGTCAAGAGATTCATGGCATTTAACCCATGAAACTCCTCCCATCATGGCGATTAAGGATAATGCCCTCAATCTCCTCCGGCCAATCAGAAGCCAAGAAAAAGGAGTTACAAAATAAACAATTCAATTTTGTAACTCCTCCCTTTATGTAGCTTTATGACAATCAAGGCTCATAAACCCTCCTAAATGGCTACCTAAAAGCCTATAAATAGGAGAGCTCTCCAAGAAGAAAACATCAGAAAACATCAGAGAAAAAAGCACAAACACACAGACAGAAATCCAGAGAAAGGAAAAAGAGAGAAAACTCTGCGGAAGTTCTACACCGGCCACCGCAACAAGGTGACAAAAGTCCCTTGGGGGGTACCCCCCCCCCCCCAAGGTCCTTGCCTTCTCCTCCTGCCTCCAATGGCTTAGATGTGGCTTTTCAGCCCGTCTACTCGGCTTTTTATTGGATATAGGACCTCCTTTTGGTCTTTGTCTTCTAAAAACCTGAGGTTATAGCCAAGCCAAGCGAATCAATAGCATCCTCTGTTCTCATCTGCATGGATGATGCCGAAGCCCACATATGGCTTGCGACCGTCAATCTAAACGGGTCCCCCACAATCTCCTGAGAAGTTAGATCCTCCTTTTCTTGCTTTTCATTGTAGTTTGTATTTTTTCAAAAGAGACAAAAATCACAATTCTTGTCTTTCATTGTTGATAAGGATTGTAAATCGGCTATAAACGCCAAAATCGGCTATAAACGCCAAAAATCGGCTATAAACGCCAAAATCGGTTATAAATGCCAAAAAAATCGCCTTTCACGGCAAATCAAGAAAATGTCTCTTTTCTTAAATATATGTGCAATGGAAAACTTGAAAGAAGTTGATTTCCTTTTTACTTGCGAAGGTTGATCTCCGGATCACCACTTGCAATTCCAAGTAAAAATAGAAAATCTGGCACACCCACAAAAAAAGAAATGTTGATGCACGCCCCTTGCCCCCCGGTTACGAAAGGGTCGGAACCAAACGGACTCCCACGTCCGCCGACCTCGGTAGGAACTCGAGCATTCGGGGCGCGGTCCATCAAGCTTGCACACCCGATGGGACCCGTTTATTTGAGAACACGATGCTAGAAATGAAATATTTGCATATCATATATTTTGTTCTATGCTTATATTTCTTTTCTCGATTCCTTGGCTACTTTATAATTGGTGGCGTATGTTGAATTCCGCATCTAAAAAAAAATGAGATGAGATTTTTTGTTTGGAAATTTCTAATTCTTTGAATTTATTTCCACTCTTTCTCTTTTCAAAAAAAAAAAAGTTTAAAACAAAAAACAAAAAAAAAATCAGATTTTTCATTTTTGGATTCAAAATTGAGAAACTTTGATCCTCTCCCTTCTGGGCACTGGCGCTCACGGAAATCGTTGAGACCGTGTTCGGATCGGGGGTTGGGCCATTGTTTCTCTTCGATGAGTTCATTGAAGATCTAAAAATATATATATATATATAAAAATATAAAAAAAAAAATTTAGATTTCTCAATTTGGATTCAAAATTGAGAAACTTTGATCCTCTCCCTTCTGGGCACTGGCGCTCACAGAAATCGTTGAGACCGTGTTCGGATCGGGGGTTGGGCCATTGTTTCTCTTCGATGAGTTCATATAAAAAATAAAAAAAAATATAAAAAAAAAAGACATAGACCACTAAGGTTAAACCAACTGTGTTCTTTGATCATGGTTGATTCAAAGAAAAGCCTTGTCCAGAGTGTGGAGACAACTTGACTGTTCTAGGCAAGGGTCCTCCAAACGGGTTCATTAAGTAATCCTACCCTTACCTTGGGGCAATTCTATCAATCAAGATTTCATAAGACCGGGTTAGGAGGCCTATGTGTACTCTCTCGTCTTTTAAATAAATAAAAAATAAATAAATTTTTTTAAAAAAAAAATAAAAATTTTAAAATAAAAAATAAAAAATAAAAATTTTTTTCAAAAAAAAAATCTTAAAAAAAATAATAAAAAAAATAATAGAAAATAAAAAAAAATAAAAAAAAAAGATTTTTTTTTTTTAAAAAAAATTCTTCAAAATCTTCAAAAAAAAAAAACTTCCGTCATTTTGGGTTTAGATTGGAGAAATCTTGGTCTTCTCCTTTCTGAGCACTGGCGCTCACGGAAATCGTTGAGACCGTGTTCAGATTGGAATGCCTTTTGCTCTCTTTGATGAACCCGATATTGACTTTTCAAAAAAAAAACTCGTCATCTTTAGATTCAGATCCGAGAAATTATGGTTCATTTCTTTCTGAGCACTGGCGCTCGCGGAAATCGCTGAGCCCGTGTTAAGATCGGAATACCATCTGCTCTCTTTGATGAATCCAATCTTGACCTTTCAAAACAGAGAACCTCATCTCATGGATGCGGTCTCAAAACATTTGTGTCTAGCGGTACTAGTACGCCCTTTCAGGGTCTACTGTATTGCGACCGGCACATCTGTAACTCCAACTTTATATTCTTCTTACCTCGAGCAAGCTCTGCTTCTCGATAAGTCGAATTTAAGTTCACAATTGCTTCTAGCAGTCACTGGGATGCACATTCCGGGCTTACCATACCTGCGATCAGAACAATTGTACCCTCTATGGCATTTTGCCTTCCTCATATTGCTTGGGTCATCTACCTCGAGCAATTTGAAAAGACGAAACCATAGAACTTCCCATTTATGATCATTATATTCTTGTGATTACTAATGGATGTGGTCTTGTTACAGAAATTTTCGAAAACTAACAATGGCAGCTTCACTAACCATTACTTTCGATGAAAACAAGCACCAACTCATGCTTCAACAGAAGCAAACCACGCGCACCTACAAGCACCCAATCAGCTGCCGAAGTGTCAACTCCCTCGGCAACTCTCTGAACTCCGGGTCGACCTCGACTCCCCGGACTATCGTCTTTGGAACGCTGGGACCATTCCCACTTCCTGAGGAACAAACTGCTCCCTCCAAGAAGCAGAAACTCGCCTCTCAACGTGTCACTACCGTGACACCAAAGGCGAGCACCAAAAGGCCTGAAGCCCGTGGCAGCCCCACGAAGCCTCAACCTGCAAACAACCAGGTCTACCCCAAGACTTGGTCCCCAAGACCTTCACCAAAACAGAGAAGGTCCCAGACATCCACTAAGCCAGCATTCCTGGCCCCACTCAAGGAGAACCAGTTCTATCCTCTTGCCTACATAAAAGAGGAGAGACCCATCTCCAACCTGACTTCCAAGTCAACCCAGCATGAGCCGGCTTGTTCCTACAAGCCCAAAATCAAGTCATGCATCACAAGGCCTCCACAAGCACCTGCTAAGGCCTACAAACCTGCAGTTCGACCCTTCATCTCTACAGGGGCCGAACTTCAAAAATTCAAAGCTTCGCTGCAACTGGCGAAGGATAGGGTTCGCATCCTGTCCTTGCCCAGCTACAAAGAAGACAGGCTCGGCTGCTGCGCCCGAGGGAGCACATCCTTCATCGTCAAAGCCCAGTCAGAGCTGACTGAAGCTCAAATTGCTCGTCGTATACGCCGCCGCGCGTCGTACCGACAAAAGAGACTAGAGAAGCAAAGGACCCAGCCTCCCACACTTCAAGTCTCTCCCAAATGGGTCGAAAAAGAAAGACCCAACCAAGTTGCTGCCGTCCATATGGTTGGAAAAACCAGAAGGCGCCAAAAATCAGCAACAAAAATCCATGTCCGACGTCCGATGACCCGCAGCGTCTCCAGGACAAGAAGACATTCAGAAGAATCCCCTGCTCCTTCAAGCAAAGGACAGCAGAGTGATCCTTCCTCAAGCTCCTCTTCAAAAAGAATGAGCCCCAGCTCAGTCACCAGGACAGTTTCTTCGTTCGAGTCACGAAGGATGAATGTCTTGGCTACAAATTCTGAGCCACCACCCCGCAATCCACCTCCAGAAGATGCGATCACCCGCATCCAGCAGTTGGAACAGGGCCAGCAGAGGATTGAAACTCTGATGGAAAACCTTCTCCTCGCCTTCCAAAATCAGGCGAACAATGAACCTCCTCCGAATCATCAAGACGACGAGGTAAATAGAGAAGAAAATGAGTCACGCGCCCTTACCAAAAAGGACGTAGACGGTATCCTCGCCAAAGCAAAAGAAGAGGATATACTCAAGGAGCATGGGATCAAGCCACCATATCCCTTATGGATGGACTCGGTCCCGTTCCCCACCAAATTCAAGCATCCTACTCTCCAAACATATACGGGGAAAGGATCAGCCAGACAGCACGTCATCCACTTCAAGATCCTGACGGGAGCTATCGCGGATCAAGATGCACTCAAGATTCGCCTCTTTGCAAGTACCCTAAAAGGTACGGCCTTCGATTGGTACTCCACTCTGCCGGAGGACTCAATCCAAAACTGGGCCAAGCTAGAGACACGCTTCCTGACTTCAAAGGTGAAGATCATCCCGCTACTATGGCTCAGTTGTGCAGCCTAAAACAGGGGGAGAATGAGTCAACATATGACTTCATTCACAAGTGGAAAGCAATGGCATACAAATGCTCTGATGTATTGCCACAAGCGTCGCTAGTCGACATCTGCCGAAACAACATGAGAGCCAGAATCCGCTCCATGATCATCGGCAACAAATCAAAAAACCTGGGAGAACTCCTAGAAGCTTCCATGGAAGCTGAAACGGTGATTAAGGACCTCAACAGTCAGAAATCATCAAGAAAAGAGCCAACCGCCATTACGACCTCAAAACCAAAGAAGAAAGAGGTCCTCAATGTGCAGACCAAGTCAGCTCCTCAGCCACCAAAGAAAGCTGAAAACAAAGCTGTTGGTAAGAAACCTGAACTCTCTGATGCCTTCAAAGAACGAGTAGAGAAGAAATACCCGTTTGATGAAGATGTTGATGAAATCTTCGGGGCTCTTGTGGCAAACGGCAAGCTCACCTTACCTGAACCAAAAAGACCGGGTGATGTTGGCAAAACCAACGATCCTCGGTACTGTCCATACCACCAGATGATCTCGCATCCTCTCAATCAATGCTTCGTTGTGAGAGAGAAAATAAATGAGATGTGGAAAAACGGAGTCATCACCTTTGACAAAGACTATGGGTCTGCCTCCGTCAACATGGTGACATGTGGACAAACATCAAGATCACCGAAGAAGAAGATCACTACTTCCTTCAAGGTGATAAACTCAATCCAAGCGTCCGAGCAGCTGGTTCCTTACCCGACACCAGACGGACAACCGATATGGGTACATCCCGATCTCCTGGAAGATGAAAATTGGGAGGTCGTGAAAATAAAGCCTACAGCTCAACAGCGAAGGCAGGCTAGGAAACATCTCCTCAAGCTCAAACGGCAAGAGAAGACCCAGCCAAAACTAGAGGTCAAAGAAAAGGCAGAGGCTTCCTCTACCGCTTCACTGGAGGTAACAAAAACATCCCTTCCAGAGACTTCAAAGGGGGTAAGGAAATTCACTCTCAATGATTTCATGCCACCTCAATTTAAAGAAGCCATGCAGGAGACATCATACTCTTGCAATTCGGTAGTTGGATTCTCCATTGATGGATACGAATCTAGCGACACCGATGATGGATTCGAATCCAACTACACAGATGAGTGGGAGGAGTCCCGTGAAACAGGAGAATATCTCTCCGATGAAGAATGGGTTCCTGAGTCTCATCTTATGCCAGTAATCTGGTATAACCCCCTACAGCCACAAGGATCCTGGTCTGATGATGAAGAAGACCAAGAGGCTGTACAAGAAAATGCTGCTGACCCAGCACCTCTCATTACTCCAGTGGAAATCAACAATGTTGAGCCACAAAGAGATGATGAAGAAGAAGATCCGGCTCCCATACCTGATCTTGAAGGATATGCAAGGATCTTGCAGCGACTCGCTCTAGAACAAGAGCAAGAACGCGTCAACGAGCCTCCTCGTAATCCAGAGCCTGAAGTCCCTGAAGACCACCAGGTACATCCTCCCTTAACTCCTGAAAATGGAGAAAATTGCTGGATAGACGATCCTCTCACATCCGAGGATGAGTCTGACTCCGATCAGGCAACGTCTCCCGTCAGAGCTTCCTGTAATGTGATAATTCGGGATTATAGCTCTTCCGAAGCATCGTCTGATGAGAGCACTTACACTCCGGCGACGCCTAGCAATATATCTTCTGGAGCCACCTCATCTCACGTGACTTTCACTGAGATGACACCCTCTCAGGTTTCTTCTCCTGAGACTGTGACTTCAAAGTTCATACCCTTCCTGACTGAAGAATTCCCAGCTATTGATGCTTGGGACGTACCTGGTCTCGAGGGTCAACCTCTTGAAGGTCCTTGTCACAAAGGCAGGTTCTCTCAATGCTCGACCGGCAAAATGGTCCATCCTTCTGTCACAATTTGATATTAGGATTGTACCACAAAAAGCAATCAAAAGGCAAGCTCTAGCGGACTTCCTCGCAGAGCATCCATTGCCTAAAGATTCTCCACTCAGAGATGATCTCCCAGACGAACCAGTCTACAATGTGGAGACTTTCTCACAAAGTGCCTCCTGGGATATGTACTTTGACGGTGCAACCAGGACAAATGAAAAAAGACAGCTGATCTCGGGAGTTGGCATCCTCTTTGTTCGCCCCGACAAATACATGATTCCACACGCTTTCTCGCTACTGGAACCATGCACAAACAATGCAGCTGAATATCAAGCTCTGATCTTAGGATTGGAACTCCCCATCGAATCCGGTATCACCATGCTGGAAGTCTTTGGAGACTCTCAACTGATCGTCAACCAGATGAATCAGAAATTTGAAGTCAGGAAGCCAGATTTGTTGCCCTACTACAACAAGGCACAATCACTTCTGCAAAAGTTTGACATCTGTCACATCACCCACATTCGTAGAGGTGAAAACATACGTGCGGATGCCCTAGCCGGACTTGCCGCATCCATGGCAATCCAGGAAGGGGAAAACATGCAAATCACAGTGTGCGAAAGAAGAATCCTTCCTCCTCTTAACACACACCAAGCAGTTGCTGAATGCCACAAAGTGGTCGGAAGTCGGATTTCAATCCTTCAAACTTCAATTGGCGACTGGAGGGATCCGTTCATTGATTACATTATGTTCGGAATCCTACCTGAAGATCCAAAAGAACGGGTAAGCATCCAAAGGCGAACCCCAAGCTTTATTTGGATATTCCTTCAAAAATCCTTTACAGGAAATCCTTCAACGGAGTACTTCTACACTGCTTGTCACAACAAGAGGCTGAAGAAACAATCAAAGAAGTTCATGCTGGTCTTTGTGGAGCTCATCAGGCTGGACCTAAGCTCTATGATCAGATAAAAAGGTTAGGATATTACTGGCCTACCATGGTAGCTGACGCAATGCAATTTGCTAAGCGCTGCCAACAATGCCAAGTTCATGGAGATTACATTCACATGCCTCCAGAATGGCTGCATCCTACAGCGATCTCATGGCCTTTCGAAGCCTGGGGTATGGACATCATAGGTCCTATTTCTCCCCCTTCAAGCAAAGGTCATCGCTTCATCTTCGCCGCTACGGATTACTTCTCCAAGTGGTCAGAAGCATTTGCATTTAACGAAATGAAGACCTCATCAGTCCTTTAGTTCCTGCGCACCAACATCATTTGTCGTTTCGGCATACCCAAAAGATTCGTCCATGATAACGGACCACAGTTCCGGGATCATCGATTCTACAGGTTCTGCGACAAATACAAAATCCAAAGCTGTCCTTCGACTCCATACAATCCGGCAGCAAACGGGTTAGCAGAAGCTTTCAACAAGACACTCTGCAAAATCCTCAAAAAAATGGTCTCTAATCACAAAAGATACTGGAGCGACAAAATGTCTGAAGCTTTGTGGGCCTATCGAACCACCGTTCGAGGACCAACCCATAGCACACCATTCTCCTTGGTCTATGGATGCGAAGCTGTCGTGCCCTTGGAAGTACAAATTCCTTCCTTGAGGGTATCCTTGCAAAATGACATGACTCAAGAAAGCAATGTCAAATTGCGGCTCCATGAGCTGGACAATCTCGATGAGAGACGGCTCGAAGCTCAACAAAGCATTGAACTTTACCAAGCACGCATGGCAGGATCTTTCGATAAAAAGGTCAGGCAACGCGCCTACAAAAAGAATGACTTGGTTCTTGCGGTAAAAAGACCAATGGTCTTCGCTCACAAGTCCAAAGGCAAATTTGAGCCGAAATGGGAGGGACCCTACGTCATCGACAAAGTTTTCTCCAATGGCGCATACGCACTCCTAAACATGGAAGGTGACAGATGTATGCTGCCCATCAACGGCAAGTTCTTAAAGCGGTACTACCCTTGAAGACTTACCCAACTGGGTAAGAGCAATGCCTGTATGGCCAAAACCGGTTTCCAGGTACACGCTCGCTAAACCCACCCTTTTTTAGAATTTTCATATCAAATGTTGAAATTTCTAGAAATCTAAAACAATGCTTACTTTCATCGTTTCATTGTTCAAAAAAAAATATATATATATATATATCCAAGTTTAGGAACCTTTCCCTAGCTTGACCAAAATTTTCAACCCTTGAACCCAAAATTCATGGTTTGAAACAAAAATCCGGATTCAGGGATTTCCACCCTAGTCTACCCTGCCTTTTACCGCCAAAATGGTTTTAGGTCAAAATTTATGACCCTCGTGTCTTTAAACAAAAAAAAATGGTTTTTCAAAAAACCGCGAGGAAGCAACGCTTAGTCGATACTCGCACAAATCGGAAGCAAGCGAACCACGTTCGACACTTCCAAAATCGCAGGGAAGCGACATTTCGTCGATACTTGCAAAATCCAAAACCGTGGAAACGCAACATTTCAGTTGATATCCACAACCCAAATTTCAAAGGTTCGAAAAAACCTAAAAAACTGTGGAGACGCAACATTTCAGTTGATATCCATAACCCAAAGGTTCGAGAAAACCACAAATTTCAAAAATCGTGGGGAAACGACATCAAGTCAGTACCCGCAAAACCAAAATTTTTGAAAAGCAAGGATGCGACATTCCATCGATACTTGCACCCAAATCCGCGAGGATGCGACATTCCATCGATACTCGCAACCGAATGAGCAAGGATGCGACATTCCATCGATACTTGCAAGAACATTCAGCAGGGAGGCGACTTTTAGTCGATACTTGCATTTTTTGAAAACCAAACCGGCTATAAATGCCATCAAAAGAGGCTATAAATGCCACAAACCGGCTATAAATGCCATCAAAACAGGCTATAAATGCCACAAACCGGCTATCAATGCCACCAAAACAAAACCGGCTATCAATGCCACAAACAAAAACTTGGATTTCAAAAAAAAAAAACCGGCTATCAATGCCACCAAAACAAAACAGGCTATCAATGCCACCAAAAACCGGCTATCAATGCCACAAACCGGCTATCAATGCCACCAAAACTGCTATAGATGCCACAAAAAAAAAAAAAAAAAAAAAAAAAAAACTCGGCTATCAATGCCACAAGAAAAGCTGGCTCTCATGCCAAAATTGGCTTCCATGCCACAAACAAAAACCTGGCTTTCATGCCAAAACAATTACTTGACAAAAGATTTTCACAAAATGACAACCTTTTGATCAAATCCCATTTAGCAATTACTTTTATCACAAAAAGATTCAAGTGAGCGTAGGGATAACAAAAAAAAAAAAAAAAAAAAAACCATCCCATTTAGCAAATACTTTTATCACAAAAAGATTCAAGTGAGCGTAGGGATAACAAAAAAAAAAAGAGAGAGCATCCCATTTAGCAATTACTTTTATCACAAAAAGATTAAAGTGAGCGTAGGGATAACAAAAAAAAAAGTGTTCAAAAGCACTACACAAAAAAAAAAAAAAAAGAGTACCAAAAAATACATGTGGTACCAAAAAAAAAAAAAAAGAAAGTGTTCACAAGCACTACAAAAAAAAATACCAAAAAAAAAATACAAGTGGTACAAAAAAAAAAAAAAAAAGAAAGAAGGATGGTTTCTGTATACAGGAGCTCAATCAAAAACGGTCTCCAGCCAAGAGTTCAGCTCCTTAAGCAAGCTTTTGGCTTCATCCGTCAAGGATTCCAAGGCACGCTTCTTCAGGAACCTGCCATGAGATGCTGGGGTCGGCTGTAACCCTTCTTCTGCACTGGGAAGCTTCCTTCGAGCGGTTTTCCATTGTTTGTCCTCATCAGACTTCCTTTTGAGAACTCGAATGGCTTCCACAACTCGGTGAATCAGAGCAGTCTCCCTTTCACGAGCCTCTGTTATTTCAGTCCACTTGGCAGCGACTTGTGCCTGCAGATGCTCAAGACGTTTCCTGGCCTCATCGACCTCCCTATCAAGGATGTTAAGGTCATGTGTCAGCCTAATGATGGTTATTTCTTCTAAGTTCCTCTCTCGGACTGCCTGCTTCTTGCTTTCTGTAGCCTCATCCAGGTCAGATTGAGCCTTATCCGCAGGGTCCGAGAACATCTCCTTGAAGAACTGATCGTCAGGAAAACCCATGGTCTCAAACCACTTGTCACCCAGCTCAATGATCCTATTAACGATCGCCCTGGCATATGTGACATCCAAACCAGCTTCTTCAGCATCACCGAGAATCTCACGCACATGCTGGATCATGCTAAATCCGGCTTCCAAGTGCCCAGAAAAGAGAGTCTCAATCCAAGAGCTCAGAACTCGCACCACCACCTTCTTCGCAAAAAGAAGAGATGGCCCAGCTGAAGATTCGCCCAACTCCGTTGGTCGGCTGCTCATGTCATCATCTGTTGAAAGAGTAACAAAAGAACTCTTTCCAGTTGAAGCTGCTCCTGCTCGGGAAGGAATCTCAGCGCGAGGAATCTCCTTAACATTGTCAGAACTGGTCCCAGGAGTCTCTACCTCTGGATTAACCTCTGGCATCCCTTGCTCTGAAAGCGACGAACCTTCCTCTGTCACTTCAAAACCTGCCAAAGAAACACAAAAAGGTATGAATATAATCCTGTTTGAAAATCATTATCAGGGTTATTACTATAAAATACCTTCTTCGACGACTGGCGGAACACTCTCTTCCTCCATGAACTCATCGAAAGCATCATCAACATTTGCGTCCATCGATGGTTCAAAGTCATCAGAACCCTGTGGCAAGTCAGCTGACAAAAAAAAAATGTTAGCAAACCGAGTCACAAACTCAAAAAAAAAAAAAGGAGCAAAAGAAGTCGTACCAATTGGAGATTCTGGATTTACTCCAGAGTCCCTCGGTTCTTCTTCAGGTGCCTCAACAGGATCCATCACCACGTCATCGGTTGGGACCTCAGGCATCACCAAGTCTTCCTCTGCTGAGAAAAAAAAAGAAGAAAAGCAGAAAACAAGAAGCAAATCAAAACATGGAAAAAATCCCATGAAAAGAAATGGAAAGAGAAAAAGGAAGAATCATACCTTCACCGATGTTCTCTTCTTCTCGACTTCTCTTCTCTGGAGGCTCGTCAGCATCCACTGGCACATCCACATTGATAGTAAGAGGAACTTCCAAGTTAGGAGAGTCCTCATGCTGCCCCTTGCTGTGATGATGACTCCTCCCCCTCTTACTCCGGCGGGTTCGCTTCTTAGAAGAACCTACCCCGCTGTCAGAGTCAGGTTTCCCACTTGACTCCTCACTGGATGGTCTGCTCTTGCCAGTAGACTCCACGGAAGCTTGCCTCTATGCCGCTTGCATCCAAGCACCATGTTCGGCTTCCTCCTGTTCTAGCTGCTCCAAAGCCTCATCAGGTATTTCTCGAACAGCTTCAGAACCAATGACGCCCTGGTCACCGAGAAAGCCTATCTTGTGCTTCTCTCCAGAAAGGAAGGCCCAAACTTCCTCTCGCCGGATGCCATCCGACTTTCCAAGGCCCTTTCCAGATGCCAGCTTCACATCAAGCTCCTTCTTGGAAAGCCCCCGATATGCCGAAAAGCTCTCCGCGAACCACTTCGCAAAGCCGGCAGTCCGGGAAGTCAGCAACACAGGATAAGAAATCATGGTTGTAGTGTCTTCAGCACTATAGAAAGCCCATGCATTTCTTCCGTCCTGTAAGCCTCCAAAGCGCTTCACCATGCTTGAAGGCGCTCCAACAACGCCTTGAGAAAAGCCCAGCTGCAAAGCAAAGCGAGAGGGTACATACGGCTGGATGTCGACGAAAAGATGTCTGCGGTACACCATCGTGCCGACACGTATGCTGAAAAGCCACTCTCTCTCTGCATTTGTCAAGGAATAATGCCTTCCCAACCCCGCCCTAGTAGAGTCTTGGGAGGCACCAAAATCAAAAGCCTTCTTCCGCAACTCCGGAGAAAGCTTCACTGAAGATTGCCCCATCTCGACGTCCCTGAACCGTCGAATCCTCATGCAGGCAAACAAAAGTGATTCGGACACGGCTTTGCCCTTAGCCAGTCGAATCATCAGAGGATCATCATCCTGTGCAGCACCCAGCCGATGGAAGCCAGGACAGTGGTATACATACCACGAATAAAAGATATGGGCTGAAAATACCCTATTCATGGGAAGCCCAAGCCGAACCAAAAAAGCAGCAGCCTGCAGTTCGGTACACAAGTAGGAGTAAAGAGCTGGCACCAAAGCAAGCTGCTCTCCAAACGCCATCTGACAAGCTGGGAAAATACAATGCGGCCTGATGTGCGTTCCATCTCCTCCAGCAAAAACAGCCTCACCAAGCCGATAAGTGAGGTAAACAGCGAGATCTCTCCGCAGTGCAATGTCAGGACATATGGCATTTGTACTTGCACAGAAATCTCTCAACTCTTCTTGCATGGCCAAGATCTTCTTTGAACTTGGATCTTGAGCTCCGGCTTCTTGGGTCACGCTATCAGAAGGCTCCCTGCTATCAAAAAAGTTGGGGAATGAAGAGCTAAAACTCTTCCAACTGCTGGATCTAACTTTCGAACCCTCCTTCTCCTTCAAAAAATCATAGAAGGCGACAAGCTGAAAGTATAGAAGCCTGAACTCCTCAGACTGCCCCTCGAGGACGCTGTCAATCGGCATAAACTCCTCATAGAGTTTGCCGAGGATGGGCAATCCAGTAATGGCGCTCAGCTCCTTCAAAGAAAAACCAATCTCACCATTCGTCACAACGAAGGTATTGGTTTGAGGGAGGAATGACTCCAGCATAGCCATGAAGGCCTCGTCGGAAAAGATCACGGTCTCCCTAAAGGCGCGGACTGCATCAAAAATCCCGGCTTCCTTCAAAACGGCGCCACTAATCAGCAGGACGCGATCAGTCCACGACTTCCACTCGGAGTCAGCATTGAAACGACCTCGAAGTCGAAAAGGCTTGATCCAATTGCTGCCATCACCACTGAAAATACCAAGGCCCACCGGTCTCAAATCGACCGACGGATAATCAGAGCCCTGGTAGCCGCTGGAGGGCATCAACAGGTCCATGTCAACAGGCGACCTCTCCGTATATCCAGGAGAACCGCCAACAAAAACCCCGGTCTTGATTACATTTGTCCTTCTCACCCAACTTGGAGGATCTTCCCTCTTAGGGCACGTGGGGGCAAGGCTCAGAATCGAGACGGTGCGATCAAACGTCGACCGGGTAGCAACAGTCTTCTTCTCACCATCTGCTGTGAAGGAAAACTGAAAACATCTCCTCTGGTATGTCATGTCATCAGGGACTGCATCACCAAAGAAGAAGGTAGGCTTGGGCAAAACGCTCTGATCTTCCATCACCCATGGACGACTGCTTACCATGATCTTATAGAATTCCTCTCCCTTGAGAGCAATCAGTCGCTGCCTCATCTCATCTCTGTTGAGGGAGTCGCACTCTTCCAGATTTCTCTCAACATACTGGACCTTCTCAAAAGCCTGCTCAACGGCCGGATTAGAAGATCTAGAAGATCGACGAGGTACGCTTGTAGCAGGCTCTTTACCCTTGTTCGCTCTGGAGGAACCACCTGAAAAGGATGGAAAAGAAAAAGATCAAACATCAAAATGACAGAATCTTGCTATAAAAAAAATCTGGCGAAATTTTGACATGATGACGGGGCAATTCCGAAGAAAAGGAACTATCCCGAAAGAAATAAAAAGCTTGAAGATGGGCTCAACATCGCTGCGAGCTCCGAAACTCCAAACTTTCGAAACCTCAAAGTCTCCACAAAATCAGGAAGGGCTCAACATCACTGCGAGCTCCAAATTCCCAAATTTGCAAAAACTTTCAGGTATGCTATCACATCATGCTACAAATTTAATTTACAAATTGAATGCATGCATGAACATCTTGGTTTAAAAAAAAATGCATTATCATGATGAGCAAAAAAAAAAAAGAAAAGAAACTTTCTAAAAAAAAAAAGAGGGGAAAGAAAACAAAAAAGAAAAGAAAAGAAACTTTCTCTAAAAAAAAGAGAGGGGAAAGAAAACAAAAAAAGAAAGAAAAGAAACTCTCTCAAAAAAAAAGGGGGAGGGAAAGAAAAAAAAAGAAAAAAAAAGAGAAAAAAAAGAGGGCTGGCCCACAGGCCGTGGCCCACAGGCCACGTGGCCGTACGGCCAGATCCGTACGGATCTGTCCATACGGCCCACAAACAAAAAAAAAAAAAAAAAAAAACATGAGAAAAAAAAAAGAGAAAGAAGAAAAAAAAAACGTGTGAAAAAAAAAGGGGAAAACACGTGAAAAAAAAAAGAAGAAAAGAAAAAGAAAGAAACAAAAAAAAAGGAGAAAGAAAGAAAGATCTTTTTATTTTTCCTACAATGGAGTTTTCTTGAAAAAGGGAACTTACTTGAAGCCATTGATGGAGAAGAAGAAGAAAAGTCTTGAAGATCTTGAAGAAGAAAAGCTCTTGGTCTTGAAGCCCTCTTGAGATTATTGCAAAAGAAAGTAATAAGAGCAAGAGATCCAACCTTCTCCTTGCTTTTATAGAGGAGAGCAAACCAAAGAAGGAAAGAAGAAAGAGGTAAGTGTTACTAATTAGTAACCTTACCAAAAGAAAGAGATTAGAAAGATTCTTTCCCAAAAGAAAGATATCGTGAAGGATTTTCTCCCAAAAAGAAATCTATGACGGATTCTTTCCCAAAAGAAAGATATCTTGAGATATCCTATCCCAAAATAAAGGGATCATGAGAGATTCTCTCCAAGTAAAGATATTCTTAGATATTCTCTATCCAAATGAGATATTTTTGGATATTCTTTACAAAAATGACACCATATGAGATCTAAGCCATTTCAAAAGCTTAAGGTCCCATGGGTTAGCCCATATGAGCCAGGTTTGACCACCTAGGCACAAAAAAAAAAAATATTTGGGCTTTTAGTCAAAGAGAAATCCCTCTTACCAAGAGCATACAAAAATGGTTCCATGCCTCTTTTGAGTTGATTGGACCATACAAAAGAAAATTCCAAGCCCCATGAGCTTCCAAAAATCAAACCATCCAGCCTCATCTACCAAATTGAGCCAAAATCTTGAAATTGACATTCCACAAAAATCAAACCAAATCCTGGTCCCCTAACTTGCCACATACAGCCTGTTAGGTCACAAGACCAAAAACCAAAAACCAAAACCTGATCCCCTAACTTGCCACATACAGCCTGTTAGGTCACAAGATCAAAACCAAAATTGATCCCCCAACATTCCACATACAGCTTGTTGGGTCACACGATCAAAACCAAACCCGACCCCCTAACCTGCCACATAAAGCCTGTTAGGTCACAAGGTCAAAACCCAAATCCACATCCCTGATGTCATCTTCAAAACTTTGCCTCGAGATGGTATGTGATCCCTTTCACTACCATAAAATCCCCCTGGAAGCTCAAAAGGCTACAAATACCAAAAAGAAAGACTGCTCAAAGACTCTTGATCAAGTCACAGGTTCTCCTTCGAAAATCTCTTCGAGGCACATCGACTACAAAAGTTAAGCAACTCGTCGCTGTACCTCGAGGGGGCATTTGTTGACACCAAAAATGTCACTTTGCCTCTTCAAGATTCAAAGAGCTACATGAAGTCGCAACCTGCCATAAATAGGCAATGCTGCTTCCAAAAATCAAATCTTGTCAGAATCAGACAAAAACTGCAAGATTCTTCCAGACAGCCAAAAGAGGAGTACACAAGAAGTTTCGGGCCATTTCAAAATCATTTGGCCTAACTTCGCTTCTCAGACAGCCGAAAAGGAGCTCTCGACGACAAAAGCATCGGAGACACCAAATCTTCGATCAGGGCCGATGGATAGTCTCAAAATACTTCCAAAAGGCTCCACGTCAAGTTCCGAGTCAAACCGACAACGTTTGACCCTACATCAACCCTCGAACAGCTAAATCAAGCCTCTCGGCGGCGAGAACCACCGAGGCCATTACTCATCAGATAGAGCACATGGACGGCTTCAAAATGCTTATAAAGGGCTACACGTCAAATTTCAGGTCATTTCCACAACATCTGACCATAGTTTGACGCTCGGAAGCCAAATCAAGCCTCTCGGCAGCAAAGCTCTCCGGGACCATGGTTTCCAAGACAGAGCCTATGGATCATCTTAAAATGACTCCAATAGGTTCCCTGTCAAATTTCAAGTCAATCGGACATCGATTGACCGCACATCAAACCGCGACATCTTCATCGCGACAAAAAGCAAGTCTACAGGTGATAGGACCCCAAACGGCTTCAAAACTCAAACATAAGCCTATGGTTGGTCTTATTTATTGCTCAGGAGGCTTCACACCAAATTTCAGGTCATTCCGACATCGTTTGACCCAGTTTCAGCTTCTGACGGAAAATCGGCAGCTCTGCGCGACAAAGTCTTCGGCTTTCTCAGGAAATTGGAAGCTTTGCAAAATAAAATGCAAGGATTCTCATCAGGTTTCCTACAAAGAAATTAGGCCAATAAATGGTCAAAATGTCAAGGAAAAGTACAGAAGAAAAAAGAATCGAAAAACAGCAAAAACGGACACAAAACGGGACACGAAAGGGGGAAAACCCCCCAGGGTCGCAGACCCCTGCGACCCTGGGCCAGGGTCGCCGGCGACCTTGGAACCCGGGGTCGCCGGGAAGGCCCCGGAAACCCCGGTTTTCGCCGTTTTTTTTGCGATTCGAAGAGCCCAGCCTCTGGTACTTTCCAAAATTCATGCTTTTGAGACACCAAGTCCTCTGACATCCGTCCAAAACACGGGTCAATCATCAAGAGTATCGAAAACAATATTGATCGCCACCCGGTCAACCAAAAAAAGTGTGCTTTCTACCCGACCGATCGAGAAATCGACAGGACAGATGGCACCGACCCGCTGTTGGCAACAAACACCTGAAATTACATGATCATCTGATGTCGATCTACATGAAGATCCATCGATGATCATCGACAGAAGAATCCCAAAAGACGTGGCACGGCCCGCGACTCTTCAGCTGCTCGGCGACCACTTAATGCGATTAATTGACTAGCTTTATTACAGTCATTAATCCATTTCTTTGGACGGCCCAATCAGAAGCAAGCATTCGGGAGTTACAAGTCAAGAGATTCATGGCATTTAACCCATGAAACTCCTCCCATCATGGCGATTAAATGCCCTCAATCTCCTCCGGCCAATCAGAAGCCAAGAAAAAGGAGTTACAAAATAAACAATTCAATTTTGTAACTCCTCCCTTTATGTAGCTTTATGACAATCAAGGCTCATAAACCCTCCTAAATGGCTACCTAAAAGCCTATAAATAGGAGAGCTCTCCAAGAAGAAAACATCAGAAAACATCAGAGAAAAAAGCACAAACACACAGACAGAAATCCAGAGAAAGGAAAAAGAGAGAAAACTCTGCGGAAGTTCTACACCGGCCACCGCAACAAGGTGACAAAAGTCCCTTGGGGGGTACCCCCCCCCCCCCAAGGTCCTTGCCTTCTCCTCCTGCCTCCAATGGCTTAGATGTGGCTTTTCAGCCCGTCTACTCGGCTTTTTATTGGATATAGGACCTCCTTTTGGTCTTTGTCTTCTAAAAACCTGAGGTTATAGCCAAGCCAAGCGAATAAATAGCATCCTCTGTTCTCATCTGCATGGATGATGGCGAAGCCCACATATGGCTTGCGACCGTCAATCTAAACGGGTCCCCCACAATCTCCTGAGAAGTTAGATCCTCCTTTTCTTGCTTTTCATTGTAGTTTGTATTTTTTCAAAAGAGACAAAAATCACAATTCTTGTCTTTCATTGTTGATAAGGATTGTAAATCGGCTATAAACGCCAAAATCGGCTATAAACGCCAAAAATCGGCTATAAACGCCAAAATCGGTTATAAATGCCAAAAAAAAAAACGCCTTTCACGGCAAATCAAGAAAATGTCTCTTTTCTTAAATATATGTGCAATGGAAAACTTGAAAGAAGTTGATTTCCTTTTTACTTGCGAAGGTTGATCTCCGGATCACCACTTGCAATTCCAAGTAAAAATAGAAAATCTGGCACACCCACAAAAAAAGAAATGTTGATGCACGCCCCTTGCCCCCCGGTTACGAAAGGGTCGGAACCAAACGGACTCCCACGTCCGCCGACCTCGGTAGGAACTCGAGCATTCGGGGCGCGGTCCATCAGTGCTGGGGTGCCATGGGGCCTTAGAAGGGCCTGGGCGTCCGGGGGAGCTTCGGAACCCGAGGAAGCTCGGGCGCCTAGGGAGAGATGGGCACCCGGGGGAGTGAGGGCCTGGGCGCCTGGGGGAGCTGCGGGACCCGGGTTAGCCTGGGCGCCCAGGGAGAGATGGGCGCCCGAGGGAGTGAGGACCTGGGCGCCCGGGGGAGCTTCGGAAGCCTGGGCGCCCAGGGAGAGATGGGCTCCCGGGGGAGTGAGGGCCTGGGCGCCCAGGGAGATTTGGGTGTCCGGGGAAGCCTGGCGAGTCTGGGAGACTTCTTGGATGCCCGCGTCGGGTGGAAAATTGACTTGGGGCTCGATGTGCTCATTTGATACCCCCTCTGGGGCTGTAAATTAGGCCACAAAGTCGGCCAATGCTTGTGCTTTGATAGCCGCTCTTGGCTGGTACTGGATATCAAACTCGCCCAATTCGACTACCCACTTAACTAATCTTCCGGACACATCTGGCTTTCCCAATACTCTCTTCAGAGGCTAATTAGTAATTACAACAATCGTATGGCTCTGAAAATAATGCCGTAGGCACCTTGCCGTTGAGATGAGGGCGAGCGCCAGCTTCTCCAGCTCCTAGTATTTGAATTCTGCCCCTCGGTATGCTCTGCTCACATAATAGATGGGCTTTTGCACTCCATTGTGATTCCTGACGAGGACAGAGCTGACTGTCGAGGGGGAAATAGAGAGATATAAATACAACACCTCTCCGGGTGCAGCATGCGAAAGAAGAGGGGGAGTGGCCAGGTAAGCTTTGAGCTTTTAGAAGGCCTCCTCGGCTTCAGTCCCCACTCGAAAGTTTTTCGGAGGATTTTAAAGAAAGGCAAGCACTTGTCAGCAGACTTGGAAACAAATCTGTTGTGTGCTGCAACTCTTCCATTGAGGCGCTGCAACTCCTTGGTGAAAGAGGGCGACCGCATATCAAGTATGGCCTTGATCTTATCTGGGTTCGCCTCAATTCCTCTTCGGTTGACCATGAAGCCCAAGAATTTTCCTGATCCTACGCCAAAGGCGTATTTTTCAGGATTCAACTTCATGCGATAGGATCTGAGGACATTAAAAGCTTCCTGGAGGTGGTCGACATGATCTGCAGTGGTGAGGCTCTTGACCAACATGTCGTCTACGTAGACCTCCATGGTTTGCCCAATCTGGTAGTGAAACATTTTGTTTGCCAGACGCTGATAGGTTGCCCCTGTATTTTTTAGTCCGAAGGGCATGACTCTGTAGCAATAGGTCCCCTTTGGAGTGATGAAGGACGTCTTTTCTTGGTCTGGGGGATGCATGCTAATCTGGTTGAATCCAGAGTAAGCATCCAAGAAAGATGGCAACTCATGTCCAGCAGTGGCGTCGATCAGGAGGTCAATCCGTGGCAACGGATAGCTATCCTTTGGACATGCCTTGTTGAGCTCCGAGAAATCGACGCATAGGCGCCACTTCCCATTTGCTTTGGTTACCATCACCACATTTGAGAGCCACTCAGGGTATGCTACTTCCTTGACTGCCCCACTGTCAATTAGTTTCTCGACCTCCTTGTCCATCGCTTGGGCCCTTTCAGTGGAGGCGTCCCTTAGCTTTTGCCGGACAGGCTTGTGGCGAGGATCGACATTGAGGCGGTGAGTGGCGACTCCGGGATCAATCCCTTCAAGATCCACATGTGACCATGCGAAAATGCCCATATTACTCCTCAGGAAATTTTTTAACTGGTGGGCCAGATCTTCAGAAAGGGAAGAGCCTATGTATACCTTTCTGTCAGGAAAGTCTTCATTTAAGACCACAGGGGTGAGCTCTTCCACAGGTTCTCCTCTCTCTGTAGTGGCATCATCCCTTGGGTCCAAGACCTCGACTTGCAACGCCTCCTGCGTTTTCTGGGCCTTCATTGAGGAGACGTAGCATTCTCTTGCTGCTACCTGGTTCCCTCTCACTTCCCTGACTCCATTCGGGGTTGGAAAACGAATGATGAGATGGTATGTAGAGGGGACGGCTCTCAGTGCGTTAAGAGTTAGTCGCCCTAGTATGATGTTATAGGCTTACGGGCAGTCTATCACCAGGAAGTTCACCATTGTAGTGGAACTTCGGGGGGCTACCCCTGCTGTGACTGGTAATGTAATTGCCCCTAGGGGAAACACTCTCTCCCCTGAGAACCCAAAGAGGAGAGATCTGACAGGCTGCAGCCTCTCCTGGCCCAGTTTCAGCTTGTCATAAGCGTCAACAAATAAGATATCAGCAGAGCTACCACTGTCAACCAGAATTCTGTGTACCTGAAAATTGGCGACGGTCATGGTAATCACCAGAGGGTCATCATGGGGGTGCTGGATCCCCTCCAAATCCTTATATGAAAAGGATATAATTTCATCAGCTCCCAGTTTTGGCACCTTGGACGGGCACGCTTCATTGGGATGCCTTACCTTTCTGGCATAGGCCTTCATGGCAGAGAGTGACTCTTCCAGTCCTCCCGAGATGGTTCGGATTTCTCCAATGGGCTGCTGGTTCTCTGTATTATGACGTGGTGGTGACGGAGCTTACCGCCTACCAGCAACATACTGGCGTAGATGACCCCGCTAGATGAGATCCTCAATTTACCTCTTGAGGTCAAAGCAATCGTCCCTGTCATGGCCATGGTCGCGATGGAATCGACAGTATTTGGTCTGGTTCCGGCGATTTGGAGGAGATTTCGTCTTTTCGGGCCATTTTATGGCGGGGTCATCTTGTATCCAAGTCTTGTATGATGTTTACTCTCTCATAGATTCAACTTTGTTTCCAACTGAACCAGTATATTTCCTGACATCCATCAACCCTTCAATTCTTACACCTCCAAACTCCAACCATAAGCTATTACCACTCATTCCATTTAATGCAAAACAAACCTTAAAATTTTAAACATAAGGACTAAAAATATTACTTAGTTGAATTTCACCATTTTAAAACATAGCAGAAACTGAACTTCCAAATCATCAAATAAGGCTTAATAAATAAAGTTTATCAAAGTTTGAGTATGAAATAACCTTATTCATTTTGAAATTCATATTTTCACAACCCAACAAATCATTGAAATACTCAACAATTTTAAATCAGGATTTCAACAATAAATCAGGTTCATATAGTATGACGGTACATTAAACTTTGCCAAAATCTGCAAAAATCTGAGTGTGAGTTAAACACTAAACCTTATTGAAATCTGAACTCATCTGTTCATAAAAATCTTGTGGAAAAATCCAAACACATTTATTTATAAAAATCCTGCAGAAATCCAAACATGGTTGAATGTTAAAACAAATGCAGGAATCCACATATAATCTGAACACAAAAACCCCTAGGAAGTTCATTTCACATAGCCAAAGAAAACAAATCAATGAAATAGAAATCTCGCACTACTCTTTGAGAAAGAAATACAATTTTAATTATTTGCTTTTAAAGATCAGTTTATCCACTAGTCTCTACAATCCATCATTAAAAACATCCATCCCTTTCCAACCAAACATATACAAAGTTTTGAAATCATTAAGGTTTTGAAATGTAGATGTCAACATTTAAGAAAATTAAAACAAGAGCGAAATTCCAAGATCACTGTAAAACAATATATTAAGAAGATTAAACATAATCCATTGTTTAAACACTACAAGAATAAATCAAAGATATTAATGAAAAATATGACAAAAGATGAAAACATCACGAAAATCATTCTCACTAAGAAAAGGGACATCACAATAACTAAGGTATACACTTGCATCTGCTCGTTGTCCAATCCAATATCCTCTAAGTCGGTAAAATCCACAAGGTTTCCTCTGCTGCCGAAAATTATCTTGACTACAACTAGCCATCCACTTGGTATTCCTGCTGAATCAACTACACCGGCTAAGCTGCAAGTTATAGAAAGTCTCAACCAAAATTATGACAAGGCTCATCGAAACCGGAAAACCCCTGAGTTTCTGGCACCAACTTCTAATCTTACTAACTAAGAATCACTTCTCCCTTCATAAAATCAATAGCTATTATGCCTTTTGCAGTCCTTCATCTTGGAAAGATGGTCTGAGTTCACCCAAAAATCCACATTTACTTACCTTGGTGCGCTGCATGATGATCTTCAATTAGCTGAAAGGGGATCTTCGAATACTGCTCAAGTCCTACTTTGGCGGGCAAATGCACATGTCTTCTCTCATTAACCACAATGGAGATGCTGAAGGCTGAAAGTCTGCTGATGTTCTCCGAAAATAGCATACTAAATCCACAAGGTTCTCAGTCTCCGACACAAGCACAGACAAAAGACACTGAACAAGAGTACGGAGATTTTAAATTCTCCACCACTAAGGAAGAAATTTGGTCATCCAAATCTCCTAACAACACGAACTAAAAGAAAAGACAAGCACAGTCTCCCGAACTGAAAGAAAAGCATACTCAAATCCAAAGACACAAAGACACGAGAAAACAAATCGACACAATCTAACGAATCCTCACCACACGTCTTAATGTCTCTAGAGTATTTTATTTCCTAGAAACTAACCAGCTCTGATACCAAATCTGTCACACCCCGAAACCGGGCCCTGCAATGATCCGACCTCGGGATGCGAAATTTTGGGATAAATTTGAAACTTTTGTTATGTTTCCCAAGATCCGCGTGAATGAGGATAGTCAAATTCCATCACGATCAGAGTATATTTTCGCGGAAGCTAAACATGGTTGAATGTTACGACTCGGAATCCGTGGCCATCGGGTTCCGTGTCGCACGCAACCAATATCACAAAGCCATCAAATAAACAGACTGGCACAAAGTGTAAATCATAGAACACTGAGCTGGTAATAACAAGACTATTTATTTCCCACATATTCAAATTACAATTAACAAATGTCTTAATTACAAACCCAATGAAAAAGGCTAACAAAGCCATACAAAAATAAACCACTAAGTGACATACTACCCCAAGTGATTTTTCGAGCTCCCGTGCCAAACTTGACATCTAGATGATATCAATGGACAGCCTCTCACGTCAGACCGGCGGTCCCACCGCCTCCTCCGATCAAACACCTAAAAACAGAAAGAGAAGAAACTGGCACCAAACAAACAGGGTCAGACACGACGGTCTGGCAAGCAGATAAACAAGTAATATGAAACCAAAGAACATTCGTAAAACCTGATGAAATCATTATAAAACCGAATAAATAGTCTAAACAATAATAGCAATAAACCATGATAAAATGATCGAAAGACCAAACATAAGTATCAAAGCAAATAAAAGAACAGTCTCAGAAGTACGAATATCTCGAAAAGATAGTAGCCTGCATAAAACATTTAATAGTTGGAAATACATTTCAAATCCTAAATAATGGCAACAATACGATGAAAGATCGATATCATAATCATTAGCAAACTCCAAGAATATAATGAGTATAAACAAATAAGAATCATAAAACAGATAAAACATTGGCAACCACACATAGCTATATCCTCCTATTACCGAAGTAACAAGAGCAGACAGAACCGTAGCCAATACACGTGGGACCGGAAATAGAATCAGAACCGTAGCCATACAAATGGGACCGGCAAATCAAATCAGAACCGTAGCCATACAAATGGGACCGGCAGATAAAAACCGTTGCCATGGTCGGTACATCCAAGCTGCAGCTGGCGGACAAATTAAAGATCCCAAGCCGGGTGATCAGCCCGACAAGGTGACCTAAGCCTAGTGGTGCCTTTAGTTTTCAAAACTCGGACCGATACAAATCTAACCATAATAATAATCCCTTTGGCTCAGGGGCTCACACTACAAAGCTCTGGCCTCGTCTTACCTCGAGGTTTTATTTTCAAAATACTAGTCTTATCAAAATAATAGTCTCATCGAAGAAATCCCGAATGTGACGAACCACTCCAATCTCCCTTTCAAATCGATTTGGAGAAAACATACGGATATCCATGGTAAGCCGCTCAAATACACATCAAAGTGATTTGTATAAAATCATACGATCAATCCTTTCGAATATGGAAAACCCCATGATTTTATAACCAATCACCGATGCTATTCAAATTAGTTTACCAAGGAATACAAATACAAATACAAATACATTCTCTAACTTGAAATGGAATGGAATTGTGTAGAATGACTTAATGACTTAACAAGGAACCATCTCAATGCACATTTAACCTTTAAACATTGATCATTAAGAGAATATGTTTGATGCCAATGAAATTCCACAACATTTAAATGATAAAGTGCGCATTGAGACTCGAACGATTCCCGGGTAATTTCACATACACTCATTCTCTCATTGTTCCCATTCCCATTTCACAAATTCCAAGTATCACCAATAATCCCAAGCTTTCATGGGCTTCCAAGCATAAAAAGGGAATTAATGGGCCTTAAGATGAAGAGGAAAGGAGGGCTAAAACAGGCCTAAAACAAGTTAGAAAAAACCCACGAATCAACCTTAAACCAGGCTTAAAAGTCATTCAAAAAGCCCCTCAAACCAGGCCCTGAAAAGGACCCAGAACTGGGCTGGGTCTGCTCGAGCGACCCAGGGTCCGCTCGAGTGGACCCCTTCCAGAACCTGGGCCGCTCGAGCGGCCCATCTGGTCGCTCGAGCTGACCCAGTTCTGGCTGGGTCCGAAATGAGTGCAGAAATGAACTCTTGCTACTCTTTTTCATTCCTTTTTCTTCCCTTCTTTCATACATAATCCCAAGATCATTTTGGACCATCCATTGACCTTCCAAACTCATCAAATCCCCATTCATTAATCCTTCCAA
This sequence comes from Litsea cubeba, assembly GCA_012931725.1. Lineage (NCBI taxonomy): Eukaryota > Viridiplantae > Streptophyta > Magnoliopsida > Laurales > Lauraceae > Litsea > Litsea cubeba. The sequence goes on from CM022952.1 coordinate 41,609,969, forward strand.
TTGATCAAACACCACACTTTTAAAAATTAAAGTTTTTCCCCATTCTCAGAACACAACACTAAACACAAATAAGGCTAAGTTTCAAAATGTCCAAAGTGAAATCAAACTTCCAAATACATTGTAAAATAATAATACAAGTGGAAATCACACATCATATTACTCCATTTGTCCAAAACAAATCTATGAAGCATAAAAAGATTAAAGCATAGCATGAAACAACATGATACGAAACAAAATACATGAAACCATCATATTAATTGGAAATCCACTTGCCTCAAGTCTAAAAGAGAGAAATAATACTCCTCAATCAAAGCTCTAGGTTCTCAAGGTCTTCCATCTACAAAAGCCCCAAAATAAACCAAGAGAAACCCTAAAAAATCAATCATCCTCAAGTCCCCATGAAAACTCTTTGCATATGTGAGAAAAATACTCCAAAAGATTTGAAAAACCAAGATCCCAAGAAAAGAAAACCATTGCTAACCTTTGGTAGCTCAAACAAAGAAGAAAGGCATGGAAAAGTGGTCTCTCCTAGCTCAAATCTCTTGCAAATGGGTCCTTTGGAAAGCTTGAATGGAGCAGAAGGGCCCTAGGAGATCAATCCTCCATGAACTCTCCATGAGATAGGTGATTCAGAAGAGAGAGAAAGTTGCTGGAGGAGAGGGAAAGAGCCATTGCTCCAAACCGTGCAGGAAGAGGAAATGAAGGAGAAGAAGAGGGTTCCTCTTCTTATAAGATGGGTTTTGTGGGCCCCGATCTTCACAAGGCTGAAAGTGGCATTTGCGGGCCCCGAATGAAAACGACGAAGAAGACAAAAATGATCAGCGAAATTTCTACTTTCCAAAAAGTGTATTTTCCCCAATTTCTGAAATTTTCAAAATTCATGGACAGATTTAATGTGAAAAGTCAGTTTTGCCCTTTTTCTCGAAAAACGCATTTTTTGATCATCGAATCAAAATGGTAAGAACATGAAAGTTGTTAAACTTCATAAAATGAGTCGAAATGCACCAAAATCAGAATTCTTAGAAATCAAAATTAATTTCTCATAAAAATACATATCATATGGACCGTGTCAAACCAAAGTCAACGGTCCTCAAAATCTCAAAGACTATGGAAAAATCTAGCCAAACTCAAAAACAAGGTCAAACCAACTCAAATCTCGCTTAAAAGCTAAACCATGATTAAAACAATACTAAACAGAGAAATTGGGGGTCGGGGTCTTACAGAACCCTTCAGTGTGGTTGGGAACGCCCTGCTCATAATCTCATCGGGGATTTTATGCAGCTGCATTTTGGTTTTATACGTCTCCAGGTGGTCCAATGGATCATTTCTTCCATCAAAGGTCTCCATGGATGGCATCTTGAACTTCAGGGGAAGTGGGTAGTTTGCCACATCAGGTTTGAACGGTGTGTCCGTTCGCCCGACTAGGTGATCTACAGTCTCTGGTGCCTGCGCCTTCATGGCATTGTAGAAGTCTCCCAATTAATTCTGCATCTCTTTGATCTTTTCGTCCCAGTGACTTGGAGCTTCCCTGGATAGGTCAGGAAAATGGCTCCCCTCCTCCATGCTTTGGTTCTCACTCCCCTCCTCTTGGAAATCCTCCCCATTAGAGGCAGAGGGAGGGGGTGGAATTCCACCATGATTAGGTCCCCCTCCTGGAGGCGGGGGCACTTGGTGGTGGGCACGACCGTGAGGGTCCATCAGAAGCACTCCGTGAGGGGCGCCTTGGGGAACTCCTTGGGCGCCCAAGCTCCCTCGGGTGCCCAGGCTCCCCTGGGCGCCATGGAGGTGGACGCCCGGGCGAGGTGCTCCTCGGCGTGGAGCAGTTGGATGCCCCGGGCGCGACACTCCTTGCGGTGCTCCTCCCTGGGGTGCTCCTTGCGGTGCTCCTCCAAACTGTGCTCCTCCCTGCCCCGCAAGCACGAGTTGTAAGATCTGCCGGTTTTGGGCTACCAGCTGTTGCATGGTCTCCAACATATGCTGAGGAGTGGGAGCAGGAGCATTCAGGGTAGGATTGATTGGTGGAGGGTTACCCAAGCCCTCTCGCTGGGGGTTTTCCTCCGGTCGTCTTGTTGATCTTGTGGTGATCACCATAATTTCTGAAGAAGATGTGTGAAGTGAGAACTTTAGCTTTGATTTTCGGTCCCCACAGACGGCGCCAAACTGATCATGCCAAAATGATGATTCGGACAACACCGGTCGAGTAATGGATAATTAATACAATAATAAAGAAGAGAGAAATTATAGTGGTTCGGTCAATCTGACCTACATCCACTTTAGAAATATAATTTTGTTTAGAGAGTCCCAAAGGATTACAATAAAAGAGGTCGTGTAAAAGATAAGATTTTTCTCTCTTTTCAAGTGACGATATGGCCTTATATTTATAACCCTCCCCTAACAGATGGGGAGGACCTTCCGCCATCGCTCACAAGGAGCCTCAAACTGCCCCCGATAGACGAGGCAGTTAATATCCTCAGTTGGACTCAAAGAGAGCAGGTTGAGGATGACTTCTTCCGCAGCGACGTGTTAACCTTGACGTGGCCAAAGTATGTGGATCTGGACCCGGACCTGAACGGATCAATCGGGCCTCCACTAATTTGGACCTTGGCTCATTGGGCTATTCTGACCTGACTCATCCTCATGGGTTGGGTCATTTGGGCCTGACTTATCAGAAACCATAAAATTAATCTCACTTGACCATTGATGGAGAATTGAAATCGAATCACGTAGCTTGGTGTGAATTCGATGGGTTGTCTAGGTATTCGCACTACAACAGATGAGTCTTTTTGCAATGTTTATAAGCGTAGCAATAGAAACTAAAAGCGTTGCAAACGATTATCAGCAATGGTTTTGAAAGCGTCGATGTGCGATTACAGTTGATGCCGACGCATAAGATAACTAACGACGCTACAAAGCGTTGCAAAAGGCATATGCATCAATTACGGAATTAAGCATTGCTAAAGCACTAAAAGTGTCACTAGTTAATTTTTTTCTTATTTTGATAATTTCCATTAAAATATTTTTCTCGACACTTTTAAGAGTTGCAAAAGGTTCACTAACTGCAACGTTTTTGTATCTGTTGCTGATTGTGTACTTTGGCTATGGTTTGTAAGCATTGGTGATGTTATACTACTTGTTACGCTTTGTTACCGTTGGTGAAGTATTATTATTTGCAACCCTTCTAAGGGTTGTAAAAGTACCATTTGCATGCACTGCTAATATTATTCTATAGAAAGTGTTAGCAATACTTATAAGGGTTGTAAAAAGATCATTTACTTAAGGTATAACCGTTTATACATTTACAACGCTTTTAAAAGCGTAGCAATCACTCCTTTATATTTGCAACCATTTTGTGTACTTTGGCTACGGTTTGTAAGCATTGGTGATGTTATACTACTTGCTACGCTTTGTTACTGTTGGTGAAGTACTATTATTTGCAACCCTTCTAAGGGTTGTAAAAGTACCATTTTCGCGCACAAGTATTATTCTCTAGAAAGTGTTAGCAACACTTATAAGGGTTGTAAAAAACCCATTTGCAAGGTATATAACCGTTTATGCATTTACAACGCTTTTAAAAGCGTAGCAATCAATCTTTTATATTTGCAACCATTTGAGTGTGTTGTAGAAGATATTTTCTTCTTCCCTATTATAATTTCCTAATTTGCAGTTTTCATACATTCATTTAACAGTGTCCTATGAAAACCTTTACACACTCAAAAACATTTAACTAACAAAAAATTTAATTTCATAGGTTCCAAATATAGAAAAGTGTCACAATATCAAAAATAATTTCCACATAGCCTTGCCATTGATGTAAGTTTAAATAATCGCATCCTTCATAAGCTTACAAAATATCGTTCAAAATTCAGGGGCTAAGTATTGCATTTACGATCATCTTCCATGCTTTTCAACTCCAACAATCCATCTTTGCAAAGTACTCATGATGTTGAACCATTCTGCAATTTCAAAAAAAAAAAATGGTTATATATGAAGGCGGCGCCAAGAAACGGCAAGTAGAGTTTAATTGACAAAATTGATTTCTATAGAAATTTTTTACTGCGTGCAGTGAAGAACAAACTGAATTTGTGTACAGGCTTTGCATAACAAAAGGATCTACAATTTATTAATCACATCAGAAACAAAATACCATATTGGAAATGACAAAAGATACATAAAAAGGGTAAAGCCTACAAATTTTCAACCATTGACAAATCAGTGCAAGCCATACAAAGGCCCAACAGTTACTAAGTCAAAGCCTACAGAAGAAAACTTAAAAGATGGAAAAGGGACCACATAGAAAACAAAATAATCAAATTGCCATAATAATTAAAGGAAACACAAATGATCAATAGAATTCTTCCATGTATCAAAAAAACCACGGGTTATAAATAAACGTAAGCAAGAGAAACACTACAATCCATCAATCCATGAACTGATGACCACAGATATGCATTGAGACCAGGCCTTAATAAAATCTAGCAAGTGGGTCCCATAGCTTGGCAACCCATACTGTTGAACTGATGTACGCAGCCATGAATTGATTGCACATAATTACAATCCGAAAATCCTTGACCTTTGATCTTCCAATATGCAATTATGAAAAGAAAAAAAAAGGCCAAATAGTGACTGTGTTGGATGTTGGATATTCCAGACTGAGTATACATGGTTTATCTGCAGTGACGATCATCAGGTTGAACAGTTTAGGTTACAGAAAAGGGCCTAATATGCAGAGACTCAAGGTGCAAGATATATGCATACATTTGATCAGTATCATATACCAACGCAAACCCCCCACCCCCAACCGAACCCCACTCCCCACGCCCGAAAAAACAGAAAAAGGAAAAATCAGTCATCACATATCATATTGGTTGGCTGTTGGTGACATACTTTGGCAACACAGACTGTTGAACTGATGTACCCAGGCCATGAACAGGTTACAAATGATTTCACTACAATAAGAAATTCCTTGACCTTTGATCTTCCAATACACAACTATGGAAGGGAAAACATCAAATATTGACTGTCTTGGATAATCCAGACTGAGAGTACAAGGTTTATCTGTATTGAAGACCATCAGGTGAACATGTCAGATTACATAAAATGGCTTAATATGTACAAAGTCACGGTGCAAGAATATATAATATACACAATCAATATCATATACTTCCTCATAGAAAAACAAGTAACCAACATTGAAGATATTGGGCATCACATATCACATTGGTCCTCAAATATCAACACAACTAATACAATATCTTTTAAATGGAATGTAAGACAAGCCAGCAATTCACTCTGGCAACTAGTTTATTCAACACACACTAGGCTGATGTTATGTCATTTCTCATCTCTGCAAACCTACGTTATTGTTGAGAAACTTCTATTAGTTTTCTTAGCAATGCGTGCACTTGTCCCTAAAAAAACAGGTCGAATAGTTCAATGCTAAAAGTGTTAAGAACTATGACAGATATATTACTCATTCACATGTACAATACAGGGGTTGAGAGAGAGAGAGAGAGAGAGAGAGAGAGAGAGAGAGAGAGAGAGAGAGAGCATCCCCCTATTGAAAATTAAAGTCCTTGAGATTTACTAATGACCAATTGAGATTTGCATAAATAATGATGACTTATGCCATGAATTCTTCAAATGATCTAATATGGAGATGTTGTATAATGTAGACAATGTATAAATGAAAGTGTAGATATTTTTTATTAAGTTGTTCCTTTTTATGTTTAGTAAAGTTGGTTTTTTTCACTGTTTTTTTTTTTTTTTTGGCCAAAGATGATATGCTTGACAATCCATGGCTTTTCCAGTCTACTGTTGACAGAATATTTGGTGTTAAAGTTGGAAGACTAACCTACTTTTCCTATCAAACAGCAATTCCAAGACCTCACCTATGTTTTGTTTTTAACTAACAATTCACAGTAAAACAGATTACATGTAATTAGATTTACAGGTAAAATGAGTGCAGGTAACCGACTTGGGAGGTCCAAACAAAGCCAATGGTCTGGGTTTGATTACAAATTCTTCTTTTTCTGCCTTGGCCATGGCATTGATGATAAGCTTGTTGATCAATCAGATGAGTCTCAAGATGCTTGTTATTTCAGTTCATGCATCTTGGTCCACCACTACACAACAACCTGCAAAACAAATAAGCCACCATTCTCATACTGCCAAACACCATCTCTATCCTCGCCCATCAAAATAAACTCATAGTCCCTCACCATAAATCACCGACAACTTGACCCAGGCCCACCTTTTCATCATCTATGATCAACCATCACTTCACTTGCACCCATGACTTACAGTACCCAAACCAAAATATATCCATCACTTTATATCAAATTATATACTCCAACATTAATCCAAGGGAAGTGCAAAAGAAAATATAAAAAAATTTGGGGTCAAAAAACAAAAACCAATAGACATAAAACATTATATACTTTCATACCACAAATAAAGATAAAGATGAACACATTTTAATATGTAAATACATACCACAGAAAAGTTGGTCCCAATGTGCGCCATGAGAAAGTTCAACTTAGCTTCAGAAGCTGCTTTCCAGTTTTGTAAATCCTCTACCTTGTACTCGTTTTCATGTAAACTCGTTGTGAGCTCTTGCGCCTGTCTCTCATACTCCTCAGCCTGTCTCTCAGTTGCCTCGGCTCTCCTCCTAAGTTCCTCAACCTCTGGATAATAGTAAGAGGAGGAGGGTGACATTGGGTCAACGCCGTGACCAAGACCACCGATGTAACCTGGTTTTGCACCTAAGACTTTATTAGCAATGTCGTCCTCAATCATGGCAGTAGAACCCTCTTCTAGGGACTCAGCCTGCATCTCCAACATCTTATCCTGTAATTTTAAATAAGAGGTAAGTATCAAATAAAAATAATTACAGACAAGAAAGAGGAAAGAAAACTTTCTCCTGAACTCGTTTTTCTTTGTACCACCTCATATCTACAGCAGTCATCCTTGACATAAACAACCTTTGAAGTCTTGGTTTAATTGGAAAGTATCGTAAAACCTTTTGTGGTATTTTCTTAAACTTGCCTTCAACAACTTTGTACCTCGACTCCCCACATACTGGACAACTTTGAAGATTTTCATATTCCTTCCCCCAGAAAAGTGCACAATCATACTTGCACGCATGAATTGCAATATAACCAAGCCCTAGTTCTCGCATTAATGTCTTCGCCTCATGATAGGACTTTGGTAACGTCTCACCCTCAGGCAAAGCCGCTTTAATCAATTGAAGAATCATATCAAATGATTTGTTACTTCAACGATTAATTACCTTCACATGAAACAACTTCACTAGATAATCCAATTTAGAGAATTTTTTGCAACCTGGATACAAAGGTTGCCGCGATTCATTCACGAGTTTCTCAAATAGAGTAGCATTTCCTTTTCTCCTATCAAGACCACTAAATGTTTATGCTTCTCTGGTTGTAAATTTATTTGCATCTCCATATTGCATGTCTGGCACTGGATTATCCATACAAGTAGGTTCCCCTAAATATTGAAGCAAGTCACAAACCCCATCAAAAACAACCCCTTCATCAGCACCAGCATCATTGTCGTCGTCATCATCAGACAACACTTCATATATATTCTTCACCATGATGTACCCAACGAGTGTAATATTTGTCCATTCCATTGTCAAGTAAATGATCTTTTACTTCATCGACTTGCTTATAGTACCTATTATTGCAAATCCTACATGGACAGCGAATCCTACCCGCGATGTCAATATGATTACTAGCAAGAACAATAAAACCATCAACACCTTCAGTATATCGAGTGCCAAACCGATCTGGCAAATCCATGCAACTCTTATCCATACTTATGTGGAATTCTATACAATTTAAATGAAAAGATATGTCAATTATATAGGCACATAGTGCAATTTCACTCCATTTGGAATGATAGAAAAATAAAATAAAATAAACAATGGTACAAAAGAACAAATAGACTGAAAAACATGTTAGTTTTTAATATGAAGCTATACCTCGGGAAGACTCTAGAAAAGATGCTACACTCTACAAAAATGAAGAGCCTTACGGAGAAATTGAAAATTCAAGTACGACTCAACTTAAAAGAGGTCCCTAAAGGGACTTCCAGGAAAAAAAATCCCCACACCCCCAAGGCACTAGGGTAGGCAGCACCCACGAAACTTTATAATAAAAAATTTGCAAGGAGAACCACAACTAGGACTGTCAAACGGGTCGTGTTAACGAATTCTAGTTACGGGTCAAACGAATTCGGGTTAGAATCACCTCAACCCGAACACGACCCATTAAGAAAACGGGTCAAAAAATCAAACACGAACCCAATTCGTTTATTTAACGGGTCATCCGAATATGACCCGTTAATTTTGAAAAAAATATTCATTAAACTTAAAAAGTATCTCTTTTCTAAATCATGGAGCCATACTTTATGTTTTGAGGCTAGGCTCATTTTCTAAGTAAATGCTGTATCTCTTCTGATTAAGTGCATCTTTCACTGAACAAAAGTTCTGTCACCCACACTTTGATTTTTTGCATGGTAATGTGATGCACACTTGGCAACATGGCTTTTTGGTAGGTTGTATCGGGTCGTAATGGGTTACTGGGTTTATTTGTTAATGACCCATTAATTTAACGGGTTAACGGGTCTGACCCATTAACGACCTGAACCCATTAAGGGGTCACCCAAACCCGTTAATATCGTGTGGGTTCGTGTCGTGTTAATGGGTCGTGTGACATTTTGACAGCCCTAACCACAACGAATGGGCATCCTTCATCTGTCGCCTCACAAGGAACTGTGGCATGCAATACCCATGCACTATGGTATGCAATACCCATATTCAAACATAACAGCACTTTTATAATTATAAATAGAAAAAGAAAACATGCAAAACCATTAATTTGTACAGCAAAACAAATCAGCATTTGTACAACAATAAGACAAACTGAAAGCAAACAATAAGAATGACTCATGATATTCTTATAATAAAGTTAAATGCAAGTCATTATTCCTGGTCACGTCTACATCACAGTGCAACATAACAATCAAACAAACACAATGAAAAGCTTCTACATGCCCATATACAAAAAACTCAAATGTGAAAAGTCATGCAGAACATATAATTTCATTGAAACAATGTGCATGCTCAACGCCCTTCATCCCAACCCATTTACAACTACACTTACAACTATCTCACGAAGCCTCTTTTAAATGGTCATGATCCACCCAGGCCCACTAAATCACAAATAAATTAGGATGCCACTCTTCTATTCGTCCCATTTCCAAGGAAAGTAAAAAACAAAAGATGGAAAGAAAAGAAAATATAAAAGAATTCATAATGATAATGTAAAAACCCATGATTCAGTACCTTTTAGATGGAAATAATCAGCCACTAAGGAAGAATCACAAAATCCGACCATGTAAAAGAACACATGCATCTTCAACAGAGGAATAAGAGAACAAAGATGAGAAGGAAAGTAAATAGCTTTTCAATAAAAAAGAGAAAAAAAAAAAAACAAGGTCATACTAATGGTGTGTGGAGAAAAAGAGAACATAGAATAGGGTCTTGGTCCATGTGTATAGAGAGGAGAGGTTCATGAAAAACATGAATAATTTCAACCAAGCAAATAAAAATCATTTAATCATGAATAAAATCAACCCTAAAATCAGCTAGAAAAATATGATCATATCACAGATTACTTCAATCACAGACACATGTTAATTTAGGAACATCAACCCTTTTCATTCCAAGACAATATTTTATTACTGAAATAAGAAATTAGAGTTATACTAGTTGTTTGTAAGACAATATAAACATTCATTTACAACTAACTATTAAAATAACCCATATAGGTGGATGCATGATTGGATAAATATTTTCACATGAAAGAAAAAATTTACATCAGCAACATGTCTCCAATCTACACCAATAAACATCAAGGATGTTAGTGAAGTGGACTTACCACAATGACAACAAGAGTAAGTTACTTTCCCTTGATCCTCAAAGAAAAGCAATTGAGCTGCAAGAAGAGAAGGTACATCATGAGCAAACACAAGGAAAAACTAACAATAAAAATTAAATATATTTCTCAATGCTAAATATGCATCATAACGGGCATATATGATTTGCATCATAAACCTCTTATCTTTTTCTCCATCATAAACCTCATTCTGGATGTATGCAAGAAGTAGAGCTATTGCTTGGGATTCATACAAGTGATCACTGTTCTTAAATCATTTGCATATATAGTCCTGATAAAGGGGTTGGCTACTCACCTTAGGTATATAACCTATATGATTTGCTAGGCCTAAGTCTTGATAGCAACATTTATAAGTTCCATCAAGTAAAAGTAGGTCTGATGTAGTCTCATTTGCATATATATACATTTCACATCCGTATCCACTCAATTGCATCTCAGCCCAGCCTCAAATGGCAGGCAAAAGACAAAAGAAAAGAAAGGAGGCAAACAAAACAAACATAAAAAAGAAAGATAAAGTAAAACACATATCCAAAAGTCCACACCCCTTAACACCTCACCTACTCCCCACCATCTTCTTGTAAATTGCAGTTGCAGGTACATTGAGAAATCACTCTTCCATTCAACTGAACTCTTTACTCTCCTATTTCAATTTTCATTTGGCAGGCCCCAACCAAATACTATTCCTATGGTCAATGATGATCCATAAAAATGAATATATATGAGAGAGACTATTGGGTCGATTGAGTATTAATAGATTCTTGACTTTGGTATTGTTTTGATATTTGATTTGAGAGGTCTACTTCTCCACCCTCCCTATTTAAATTTTAAAGCCTTGTTCTCACTAATCATATTACTTTTTTTATGGCTTCTTTATCTAAAAATTACATCATACAAAATCTTTAGAGATGATTCTCCTAGATTCCTACTCTTCCAAATACAGATGCAATGGAGAATCACACACCCAAATGTGGGACTCATTCTATCAAATCGTTGAGGTGGTCCAAATGGACACCCCTCCCCACTTCCCCCCACCCTACAGTCATATAAATGCAAGGAAAGGAAATCAGACTACTCTAGATTTCCCTTCATCTGCACACAACTCAAAGTTGACACCAACCCACTGTCCTCGCCCATTTAGAAACAAAGGGGAAAAAATAACGAGAGAGACATGAGGTTAACCCAAATTTTCTCTCCCATTGACTGAAGTAATTACCATTAACATATCACAAACCATAAAAATCAAACAATAAAAAAAAAAGCCACCACATGGAACAAGTAATCAAAAGAAGATGAAGAGAAAGAACCCTTCTTTTGGAGTAAAATCACTCCCCAGTCTTTTAATAACTCAAATATTCTTTTCCTCTTTATTCACTTGCCACTTACCCAATATTTATAAGTTCCATTAAGCTTAGTGTTGGCGATGAGGATGATTGATATATTAGTTGTAAAAATTTTAATTGTGAAGATTTTACATGATCGGTAATGGTATATTATATTAGACCAAACAGAAAAGAATACAAAAGGATAGAGAAGAAACCAACAAGAAAAGAGGCTTAGGTATAAGGGCACTAAACCACATTCAACAAAACCAAAAATTATGAGCACCCAAAGGAAACCCCCAAACCTACCCCAGTCCCTGCATACAAACCCAATCGGCCTACCCCATTGCCAATCCACAATCCCCAAGCCCCAAGCCCTAATTGAAAACCCACCATCTTGAAACTTTCCATCCCAATCGTAAAAAAAAAAAAAAAAAACCAAGCCCCTACCAATATCAAATACATAATCAAATACAGAGCAGAACATCAAATTTCTCTATATCTCATACAATGCATATTCAAACTGAAGAAAGCACCTTCAGCCAAGAAATCTCACACAATGGCTTCACGAATGATTTGATAGAATACGAATCAAATATTTAAAAATAAATAAAAATCCAGCACTCATTTCTGCCTTCATCTATCGATCAGCTACTAAAAATTGGTATCAAAGTATCTACAAATCCTCACTGAGAACGAAACAATCTTTGAAACTGAAGAGACAATCAAATGAAAACTAAGCAGGGTACAAAAGGACAACAAGTTCAAATGAAAAAAACACCCAAACCAAAAAATGTAACAGTGAATGTAACAACCATAAAAAAAAATTGGAGAAAAACCGCAAAAAGGGGTAGGGTAGCTAGCTGGGGTAACACAAATATGGGGCTGGGTTTTGGGTGCTCTGCCTGTAGAAATGAGAGAGAGTGAGAGAGAGGGGGAGATAACTATAGAAAAGGGGGTAGGGTTTGGGTGAAAGAGAAATGAGAGTGGGAGTGGTTGGTTATGAAATTGGGCGAGAGCGAAAGAGGGAGGAGCTTTGCTACCTTCGGAAGGGTTCCAGGTTTGGAATTGGGTGAGGGGAGGGAGAAAGACAAAGAGAGATGACTGAGAATTTAGAGGTTGCGAAATTTACTAATCCATCCCATACATCGTCACCATCGTTCTGCCTTAACCCCAAAACCCTGGACTGAATCAAATACCCCGTCAATTCTCGGTCGGCAATCCATAACCAAAAAAAAAAAAAAACAAAGAGAACGAGGAGGAGGAGACGAAGGGAAAGATTGAGACAGAAGGCGTACCTGGTGTTAAGTTTGGCCCATTAAGGGATCCAAGGCCCATTAGTCAATCCAATCCAGCAAGATACATATCACGTGGATTTGGGATCTGATTTGGTCAATAGTGTATATAATTGATTGCCTTCCTTTCTTAGATTAGTGATTGATGTAATTTAGTTAATTTCCTTTGTAAAAGCCTTGATTAAGGCATGTAACTCCTATATAATGATGGTGATTCTCTAAGAGAATACACACAAGAATACAGAAAACATTCAGTCTTTCTCGTTTCAGTTTCTCTCATTTTCATTCTTGTAATTCAGAACTGTAAGAATGACATGGTATCAGAGCCTTGTTTTTTTGATCTTGCATATCATCAAGGACATCAAGATATAGAGAAATCCATCTCTATTGAAGAACGACAGATCAGAGATCTGTTTCACAGAATCCAGTCACTGCGGCAGTGACCTGTTCATGGTGGCCCACCTCTGATCATCACATCTTCCTCAGCAATGCTCATAGACATGGTCGCCTGTTTTTTCTAAGTATATTGGAGATTTTTTCAGAATTTTTCAACACCTTCAGGTTGGTGATTTGCTCATTCTCGAGATTTTCCAGTTTTATTAAACTGTTTCCATCTAGACCGTCCAAAATCTTGGATCTTGGAGAGAATCAGTTCATTCTTTTTTCAGTAGAACCCAAATTACAGTGCTTCTTTAGATCAGTGATCTGATACTTGTTCAGATCCATCAGTGGGGCCCACGTATCAGATCAGCAACAAAAATTCTGGTCGTCTGGGGCATTTTTGTGGATTTTTTTTCTATTCTGAGTGGATTTATCGATCTGATTGGTGGATCTTTGCCCCTGCATACAGCATAGTGTATTATCTTCTTTAAGGCTTCTTCTCTTCTCTGTTACTATTACTGGATTTCTTTTTGCTGCCTGTTTCACTGTTTCTCTCAGTCTTGGCCAATCTCAATTGACAATGGAAAAGTCTGAGATTACCTTAATCCGGTTCACGGGAAAAAATTACCCCGCCTGGTCATTTCAGTTCCAAATTTATCTCGAGGCTAAGGAATTGTGGGGCTATATTTCTGGATCTGACCCTAAACCCACGGAAGATGAGAAGAAGATATCCGCCTGGCTTACTAAAGATGCAAAAATTAAAACATGGATACTGGGTTCTGTCGAACAACATCTGATAATGAACCTCAAACCTTACCCCACCTCTAAAGACATGTGGGGATATCTGAAGCAGGTGTACCATCAAGATAACTCAGCACGTCAATTTCACCTTGAATGTGCAATTGCTGAATATGCACAAGGGACCTTGTCAATCCAAGACTACTATTCAGGATTCCGAACCCTATGGTCAGAATATGATAGTATCAAGTATGCAGATGTAGCTGCCGATGTTCTGATAGTGCTTCATAATCTTCAGGCCTCTAGTCAGCGGGATCAATTTTTAATGAAATTACGCCCCGAGTATGAAAGTGTCCGATCAGCCTTGATGAATCGGACGCCTTTACCTTCCTTGAATGTCTGCCTGAATGAACTATTACGCGAGGAACAGCGCATTTCAACCTCAGCCCATATAGCTCATCAAAAGGCTGAAACCTATTCCGTCGCGTTTTCAGCCACTAAGGCTTCTCAGCCTCCTCGTGACTTGAGCAAAACACAATGCTACAGTTGTCAAAAATTTGGACATCTTGCATCTCAATGCAAACAGAAAGTCTGTAGTTATTGTAAAAGGTCGGGACATATCATTTCTGAATGTCGCCGCCGGCCACAACGTCAGAATACACCGCAGCAGACTCCCCAGCATCAGATTTCCCAGCATCCAGCTCCACAGTATCAGGCTATGCAGTATCAGCCTCCGCATGCTTATGTTGCTTCTTCAGATATGCCTGCTTCTACATCTGCACCCTCACAGTCTGGGTCCTCCTCTTCTCTTACTCCTGAATTGGTACAGCAAATGATTGTTAATGCCCTTTCTGCTTTCGGTCTCTCAGGTACCTCTCCACCTTCTTCTACTTGGTTTCTTGATTCTGGGGCATCTAATCATATGACATATTCCAGTAACCCTCTCTCAAATGTGACAAACTACAATGGTAATCTTCAAATCCAAACTGCTAATGGAGGCACTGTTCCCATTACTGCCCTCGGGGACATTCCTGGTCCAATCCCATTGAAAAATGTTTTCCTTTGTCCCAATTTAACTTCAAACCTATTGTCAGTTGGACAACTTGTTGAAAATAATTGTAACATCTCTTTTTCTTCTTCTGGTTGTGTTGTACAGGACCAGATGTCAGGGAAGGAGATCGCGAGGGGACCTAAGTGTGGACGCTTGTTTCCGCTGGATTTTTCTAATCTTTCTAGAATTAGAATTGCCAATGATGTGTTTTGTCTTTCTATTAGAGATAATTGCCAATTGTGGCATAAAAAACTCGGACACCCTAATTCCAAGGCTTTGTCCCTTATGTTAAATTCTGGTTTATTAAATAAATCTATTGGCTTATCTTCTTGTGTACCTTTTGATTGTGCTACTTGTAAATTGGGAAAAAGCAAAACTCTTCCTTTTCCTATTTCCACTTCACACAGCACTCGATGTTTTGATTTGGTTCATAGCGATGTATGGGGAATTGCTCCAGCTCTTTCTCATGCTCACTACAAATATTTTGTGACTTTTATTGATGATTTCAGTCGTTTCACATGGGTTTACTTTTTGCATTCTAAATCTGATGTTTTTACAGTTTTTAAAATTTTTTTAGCTTATGTTGAGAATCAATTTTCCACCTGCATCAAAATCCTGCGATCTGATTCCGGTGGGGAATATGTGTCTTCTGATTTTCAAAATCTTTTGCAAAACAAAGGCATTATTTCTCAAAGAACTTGTCCTTATACTCCACAACAGAATGGAGTTGCTGAAAGGAAAAATAGGCATTTGCTTGATATCACTCGTTCTCTTCTTCTTGAATCATCAGTTCCTACCCGTTTTTGGGTTGAGGCACTAGCTACGGCAGCTCATCTTATAAATCGTCTGCCTTCAACCTCTCTTCAAAATCAGAGCCCATATTACCGATTGTACCAGACCTTTCCATCTTATGATGATCTTCATGTTTTCGGATCTGTTTGCTTTGTGCACTTGCCTCCTTCTGAGAGAACCAAACTAACCGCACAATCTGCTCAATGTGTGTTTTTAGGCTATGCGCCCTTCCAGAAAGGGTTCCTCTGCTATGATCCTCACATTCGTCGCTTGCGGACCTCTAGAAATGTCGTTTTTTTTTTTGAACATCAGTATTTTTTTCAAAAACACATTGAATCTCCTCACTCCTCACCCTTGGTGTCTTTACCTGGTTTTTCGGACAACACTTCAGTTGTTCGCTTTAATCCTAATTTTGTGTATCACAGACGGAACAAAGACGCGCCTCCCAGGGACCCCCCTCCTGATCTTCCTCCAGCATCCGGTTCACCCCCGGCTTTTGATCCATCTGGACATCATACCTTGCGTCGCTCCTCTCGCATTTCAGTACCACCTGACCGCTATGGGTTCTCCCACACTTCCTTAATGACCACCTTGTCCTCTTCTTCCATTCCCCAATCCTATTCTCAGGCTGTGCAGGACAAATGTTGGAACCAGGCTATGCAAGATGAATTGGATGCTTTGGAAAAAAATCATACTTGGGATATTGTCCCCTCTCCTGTGGGTGTAAAACCAATTGGCTGCAAGTGGATTTTTTCTCTCAAGTTGAAATCGGATGGTACTCTAGATCGATACAAGGCGCGCCTTGTTGCTCTCGGAAATCGGCAGGAATATGGCATTGATTATGATGAAACCTTTGCTCCCGTCGCTAAGATGACCACCGTTCGCATAATTCTTGCTGTTGCTGCATCTCAGTCTTGGCCTCTCTATCAAATGGACGTAAAAAATGCGTTCCTTCATGGTGATCTCAAAGAAGATGTTTATATGCGTTTGCCTCCGGGGTCCTCATCTGGTAAGGGTATGGTTGCTAAGCTCCGTCGCTCCCTCTATGGTCTGAAGCAAGCACCTCGCGCATGGTTTGAGAAATTTCAGGATGCTCTTCTACGATTGGATTTTCATCCGAGCCAATATGATCCTTCCATGTTCTTACATCATGCTCCGTCAGGGATTACTGTCCTTCTGGTCTACGTTGATGACATTGTCATTACTGGTCCTAATGCACAAATGATTCAGGCACTTCAAGCTTCTCTTCATCAGATTTTTCAAATGAAGGATCTGGGCCCCTTACACTATTTCCTTGGCCTTGAAGTTCATCAATCGTCTAAAGGTGTAGTTCTCAATCAACACAAATATACGGTTGATCTTATTGAATTGGCTGGGCTTACTTCTTCAGCTCCTGTTGATACGCCAATCGAGCTCAATGTTAAACTCAGAAAAGAAGAGGGTGACCTTCTTCAGGACCCCACCGCATATCGCCAGTTGGTAGGTAGCTTGATCTACCTCACGATCACGCGTCCTGATATCTCATTTGCGGTCAATCTCATGAGTCAGTTCATGACTACTCCTCGTCATCTTCATCTCGCTGCTGTTCGTCGCATCATTCGGTATCTTATTCGAACACCGACCCGCGGGTTGTTTTTTCCTTCAGACAATCCTCTTTCTCTCAGAGCTTATTCAGATGCTGATTGGGCTGGTTGTCCAGATACTCGCAGATCAACTACAGGATGGTGCATGTTCTTGGGTGATAGTTTGATTTCCTGGAAATGCAAGAAACATGACAAAGTTTCAAAATCTTCTACCGAGGCTGAGTACCGAGCTATGTCTGCTGCATGCTCCGAAATACTTTGGCTCCGAGGTCTGCTCTCTGACATTGGATTTCCTGCAAAAGGAGCTACCCCCCTCTATGCAGATAATACAAGTGCAATTCGGATTACTGAAAATCCGATTTTTCATGAACGTACTAAACACATCGAGGTTGATTGTCACTTCATCCGTGATGAGTTTAAGCGTGATGTCATTAGCCTTCCCCATGTCTCCACTGAGTTTCAACTTGCTGACATTCTTACTAAGGGTCTTCCTAGACCACGCCATCAATTCTTGGTTGGCAAATTAATGCTCGTTGATTCTCCCGCATCAATTTGAGGGGGGGTGTTAAGTTTGGCCCATTAAGGGATCCAAGGCCCATTAGTCAATCCAATCCAGCAAGATACATATCACGTGGATTTGGGATCTGATTTGGTCAATAGTGTATATAATTGATTGCCTTCCTTTCTTAGATTAGTGATTGATGTAATTTAGTTAATTTCCTTTGTAAAAGCCTTGATTAAGGCATGTAACTCCTATATAATGATGGTGATTCTCTAAGAGAATACACACAAGAATACAGAAAACATTCAGTCTTTCTCGTTTCAGTTTCTCTCATTTTCATTCTTGTAATTCAGAACTGTAAGAATGACACCTGGATCTGCTCTCGTTGCCGAAAGGGAGAGGTCTAGTACTGCCTTCACATGAAACGCCAGCTAGAGACATACTAGAGGTAGGGCGCGAAATGAAAGAGGAGGTATTTGGGGCTGTGACGAACATGCGCGCGCGGGAGAGAAAAAGTAGTGCGCGCGGAATTTCTATAAGTAACACCACCGATGGTAGCCAATATAACAAGCTAAAAAAGATAAAAATTAGAGTTCCTCTGACGCTTTCAAACCGTTGCTGAACAAGGTTACCACTTGCAACGCTAAAAGCATAGATATTACAATTAAAAAAATTTTAAAAAGATTTTTAATAAACATTAAGTTCAGAAGAATTATCTGCAATGCTTATAAGCGTCGTTGATAATGTCCTGATTACATCCTACCAAAATTGAGTTGCTACGCTTTAAAGCGTTGCCAATAATGTGCATTAGTAACTCTTTGAAAGCCTTGCAAATAAAAACATCGCAAAACGATTCATCTATTGTAGTGTCGTGTACTACGTATGGTCTAACCGCATGCGTATGGAATTGTCTCAATAGATGCTTAACATGATTGTACACCAAGGGATTTCCCTAGAAGCATCATTGGTTCAATTTCCATATGTACTCTGATAGAACATGTTGGGTACAAGGATAACACCATTTGCCTAGGATTGGATTGTAATTTCTCCTTGATTTATGACTGGTGTCCGCTGTTTATATTCCTTGTACACTCTCTTGACATAAAATACTTAACTAATTATGAAACATAAATTTTTATAGAATTTAGGACTTGGACCTGACTTAGAGTGTACTTAGGAACCTATGCCATGTATTGATAAACATGACTGGCTAGCAATGAAAGGGGGATTATCACGTGGTTTGCTTGTCTTGAATGAGATAATCCCTATGATCTTGTTTTGTACATAGAACTAGCCAGACTTACTTGTCTTGTTTGTCCTTGTGTCAAAACCACTCTATTATTGTTTGCATATCATAGCCATCTGCAGTTTCGGGTTTCAATGACGAACCGGTTACTCGGTTGTCGGGGTGGGCAGTCGGTGTAGGACGGCGTCCATGGCGTTGAATAGCTGAAAGCGGGCTAGGACCTCTATTCCCAGGACCGAGAGCTATGATCCTACTGGAGCCGGACTTTGGTATCAGTAGTCCAGATTGGATTGTTACTGGTGCCCCGGGAGGTGGCTTTGGACATCCTCGGAGTCTCCCACTTGTTCTTGTATTGCATTGCATGGATAGTAGTTATCGTTAGATGATTGCTAGGATTCCTGTTATTGTTTTTCATTATTATTATTCTTATTTTATGCCTAGCTTCGTTATTCTTGTATTCACATGATTATTACTTGGTCACTACTCTATACTTGATGCATGTCATTGTTATTATGCTTTGCTTATCTATTGCTCAACATGTCGTTGACTCTCTTCCTTGGTGTGCAGACTTCTCAGGTGAGTACTACTACTACAAGGAGCAGGCCGGTGAGGAGATGCCAGAGGATCTCCAACCAGCAGAGGAGGCACGAGAGTGGTGTGCCGATGACGTAAAGTAGCGTCATCACTCCTGGCACTAGAGAGAGATTCACATGGGATTTCATTAGATTATATTCTTTATTTATTTATCTTGTTGAACCTTTACTACATTGACTCGTTTCTTTTATTGGCCTTGTTTTTCTTGGGATGGCCAATGTAATAAATTGATTTAACTCTTTAGCTTTGTTTATTCTACTCTTGCAACATTAATATTTAATGAGAAGTATTATTCATTGTTTGATATTCCATATGCCTAGATTTGTATGAATTTTGCAATTCATTAATGTCTTGAGGCTTGAAATGTAATATCCTCACAGCGGACTTACGATCTTTGGGATTAAAGGACAAAAATTTTAATTAGTCCTAAATTTCACTCTCCGGATCCGGTTTATTCTTTAATCAGGTTCGGGGGACGTGACAGGGCCCAAATGCGATGGTGAGACTTAGGAGGTGATGTATGGAGCCCGGTTGAAAAAAAAAAAAACCCATCACGGAGATTCATTGAGGGTTTTGACTTGTCAATGTGTATAGGGAGCTCGGAATGTCTCCAATCTTATAGAGTACCAAGCCAATATCAAACCGACATACAGTAACCTTATCCACACTGATTTAATCTTGAATCCTCAATGCTTGGTCTATAAATTTATGGAAATCCATCCACATTCTATTTTTACCCGAATTTTTATGTGTACTTCTCAAAATTCATACTACATGACTCGTCATGCCCCGAAATTACTGAAATTGAATTTTTAGCATGTTGCTAGCATGTTATGCATTGCCCGGTAATACAGTGATATTGTGCCTATGGGCACCCCGTTCATTCCGATTATTACAGACATTTGTACTTGTCCCGATTTCTTGCATATGACATATATGTCAGCGCCACTAAGCTTGGACAACCTTATCGGCTTGATCCACCTACTTGAAGATCTCCCTTCCGTTCCCGCCAGCTGCAGTTGGATCCCCTCCCGATACTCGGCTCACGACCACAGTCCCGCCATGATGTGCTCTCATCACGTTAGTGATAGAGGATTTAGCTTGATGTGATTGCCACCCATCCTCACGATTGTGGCTCCCCTTAAGAATGGCGATTTGCAGGGTCTGTATGTGGACTGGGTTTGCAATGTGAAGAATTGTCAACTATCCATGTTTTACACATGCTTTAAATGAATACATGTTTAGTCAAATATCCATGTTGTATACCCGTTTTACTTAACTACAAGATTTATCAGATATCCATGATTTTTCACACGTTTTAATTATATGAAGCTTTTGATCAAATAACATGATTTATCACATGTTTTATTCTTCAGTATATTGTTTATATCCTTTCACCCACCTGCCAGACCGTTGTGTCTAACACACTATTTTGGTACTAAGGTCCAGATTTCTTCTCCCCGAGTTGACTGTATGTGTTGGCTGTGGAGCCATGAGCTTGTAGGTTGTAGTGCCGGCTATGTCATGTAGACATTGAGCTCGACATCGGAGCTACGTCACATGTGGCATAGTGTTTAATTAGCTTGTTATTGTATGGCTTTTATTAGCATTTTTCTCGGGATTGTAATTAATACACATTGATATTTGTAACTTGAACATATATGAGAATGCAATATCCCGTGACTGTCAGCTCTGTACTTTATTGTGGTGATTTGTTCCAGTCTGATATTGTTCTTGATATGATAGCATTATGCTAGCGGTTGAGTATAATGCGGAATCCGATGGCCACGGACTCCGGGTCGTAACGCCACGAAAGCTTCTGCGAAATATTCTGAAAGTGTTGGTATTTGTCCTCTTCAAACACGCAGATCTTGGGAGGATTATAATTCTTACTTAAACTCCCAATTCACACTCCCCGAGGTCGGGCCGCTGCAGGGCCCGGGTTTGGGGGCGTGACACAGGTCATATCAGAGATCAAAACTTATAGATGGCTATCTCTGTAGGCACGCCGAAACTTATAAGCCAAAATAAACTGCCACCGGGCCCACAATCTGATCTCTTGGAAGGAATGGAAATAAAAGAAAGGATGGCCCACAGTGAAGGAAGAAGATTAATAAAAGAAGGACATTCCCCGCCAGAGAGGACCCCGCTTCCGCCATGTTGGCAGAGGCAGGAGGAGGAAGGCAGGACGATACAACTGACCCTGGTAACCTGCCTTCCCTTAACAGCAAAGGCAGAGGAACAGAGAGAAGGGAATTAATAAAGTTCCCCCGTCAGGCGTGTCCCGCTTCCGCTGCATCGCCAAAAGGCAAGAAAGGCAGAACGATGCAACTGACCTTGGGAACCCTATCTTCATCTATAGACAAAGGCAGGTGAAAGGAGAGGATGACTCGTGCTTGGTAGTCTCCAGTTAGTTGGCTAGTTACCAGTTGTGAGTCACTGAAGACCACCAATTGCCGGGCTCCGAGGATTCGGGCACTGTTCAGTCCTGCAATCAAAGCTTCGTACTCGGCTTCGTTGTTCGTCGCTTTGAAGTCCAAAGTCAGGGCTTGCTCTATGACCAATCCTTCTGGCGATTGGAGGACTATACCGGCGCCGGCCCTTTTGGAGGTAGACGAGCCGTCGACGAAGACTCCATGCTAAGTCGAGGACTTGGCTCTGAGAAGGTTCGCCGACTTCGGTGACTTCATTCTCATGCCCTATGCCCCCCAGTTCGGTGCCGGGCTGGGTCGGAGCCGAGCTCGGAGAGACGAACTCAACAATGAAATCTGCCAGAATCTGGGCTTTGATCGCAGTCCTGGGACGGTATTGAACGTCATACTGCCCCAATTCGACTGCCCACTTTGAGATTCTTCCTGAAAAGTCAGCCTTTTTTTAAGATGGATCGGAGTGGATGCTCCGTAATAACCACAATGGTGTGGGATTGAAAATAGTGAGAGCTTGCGGGAGGCACTGACGAATGCCAGCGCGAGCTTCTCAAGCAAGAGGTATCTGGTCTCGGCATCAAGGAGGACCTTGCTCGTGTAATAGATTGGCTTTTGTGTTTCGCCGTCCTCCCTGATGAGGACAGAGCTCACCGCGTGATCCGAGACTGCCAGATACAAATATAATGTCTCCCCCTGAGTTGGGGTGGAGAGCAAAGGTGGTGAAGAAAGATAAGTTTTGAGTGCTTCCAATGCTTGGTCGCACTCAGGAGTCTATTGAAATTTTAAATTTTTTCTTAAGAGCTGAAAGAAAGGCCGGCACTTATCTGATGATCTGCTGATGAAGCGGTTGAGTGCGGCGGCCATGCCAGTCAGCTTTTGAACTTCCTTGGTGGTAGTCGGGCTCTGGATTCCCAGGATCGCCGTGATCTGATCTGGGTTGGCTTCTATGCCCCTCTGGGTCACTAGACTTCCGAGGAATTTGCCAGAAGCGACGCCGAAGGCGCATTTGGAGGCGTTCAACTTGAGCTTGAACTCTCTGAGGATGCCGAAGGCTTGAGCCAGGTCCGCCAGGTGGTCGTGAGACTGCTTGGATTTGACGACCATGTCGTCGATGTAGACTTTGACGGTTTTGCCGAGCTGAGCCTGGAACATCTTTGTGACGAAACGCTGATATGTTGCCCCCGCGTACTTTAGTCCAAAGGGCATCACCTTGTAACAATAAGTGCCGCGGGGGGTTATGAATGCAATCTTCTCCTCGTCCGGCTCAAACATTGGGATCTTGTGGTAGCCTCGATAAGCATCGAGGAAGCTCATCCTGTCATGGCCAGCAGTGGCGTCAATCATCTGATCGATCTTCGGGAGTGGGAAGTTGTCCTTCGGGCAGGCTTTGTTGAGGTCGGTGAAATCGACACACACCCTCCACTTGCCAGTTTTCTTCTTGACCACCACCGTATTGGCTAGCCAGACCGGGTACTTGACTTCTCTGATCGCGCCTGCCTCCAGCAACCTGTCGACCTCCTCGATCACGGCATCTATCTGCTGCAACCCTATTCTCCGGGCCTTCTGCACCACCGCCTTATGGCTGGAATCTACATCCAGCTTATGGCACATAACCTCAGGGTCGATCCCAGGCATTTCGCTCGGAGTCCAAGCGAAGACGTCTCTGTTCTGCATCAAGAATCTCGAGAGCTCGGCTCTCTCGGGGTCGGGAAGCTGGCTGCCGATCAGGAAGAATCTGTCTGGGTCGAGCGGATCGATCCTGACTTCGGCTAGGTCTTCGATGCTCTTCTTCTCAGGATCTCGGCCGATTTCGTCCAGCTCCCTCTCGAGTTCTACCACATGTACTCGCTCCGGCTCCTTCTCCCCAGGGACTACGGCCATCATACACTGCCTGGCCAGCTGCTGATCCCCGTCCACAGTAACCACCTCCATCCTGCCCTCCTTGTCTTCAAGCACGAACTTCAGCTTCTAGTGGAAAGTGGAGGGAACTGCTTCCATCCTGTGGAGCCACGTCCTGCCCATAATAGCATTGTAGGGGGAAGGGGCGTCCACTACTAGAAAGTTGGTCATCATGGAGGCTCCGCCCACCCTGGTCTCTGGAGTAACTCTTCCCTTGGGGTAGACCGTTTTGGCGCTGAACCCCATCAGGGGCGTACGAGCTTCTTTTAAATCAGCCTCCGAGAGTCCCATCTTCTTGAAGCATCCGTAGTAGAGGATCTCGGATGAACTGCCGGAGTCGACGAGGATCCTCTTCACTGTGAAATCTCGCAGCTTCATCGTCAGGAGCAGGGGATCATTATGGGGAAGCTGCACTCCCTTAAGGTCCTTATCTAAAAACGAGATAGCTGGGCGCTCGCGCCTCGCTCTGTTGGACGCTGGTCCGAGCTCGGTCCTCATCTCCTCCTTCCCATGAGAGGCCTGCCTGGCCTCGGCACGAGCCTGGGCGCCGCCCCTAGAAGAGGGAGAAGGCGCTGAGGGCGCCAGGTGGATGACATTGATGATCTTTTCTGATTCGTCGCTGTCTGGTTCCTTGTCGGCGCTCTAATGAGTTCGGCCGCTGCCAGCATCTCCTGTCTTGATGTATTCCTCCAGGTGGCCCTCCTTGGCGAGCTTCTCCAGGTGAGACTTCAAGATCCAGCACTCCTCGGTTTTATGCCCATTCTGCTTGTGGTAGGCGCAAAACCTATCCTGGTCACGCGAGGAGGGGTCGCCCTGCATGGACTGAGGCCAGCTGAAGAATGGCCTGTGCTTGATCTTGTGCATGATCTGAAGGATCGGCACCCTGAAGATGGTACTCACAGCTTGATAGGAATTGGAGGGAGGCCTGGGCTTCCTGCTGCCCCCAGATTTGGACGCTGGGGTCTTTGCCGAGGTCGAAACCCTAGCTTGGTTCGGCTCTTCTTTCCAGAACGGCTTCTTGTCCTTTCTAGGGGGCTGGTTGCCCCTATCCTTTTGTCCCGCGCCGTGGTTTTCCCGGGCCCGAATATCATCTTCCTCCCGGGCGACATAGCGCTTTATCCTGGACATCAAGGCTGGCACGGGGGTTATGGGGTCTCCGGCCAGGTCTTTCCTGAGCTCGTTTCCTGGTAACAGAGCATTCTGGAAGGCGAAGGCCACCACTTCGTCCTTGGAAACTTCGATTTGGCTGTAAGTCACCCAGAACCATCTGGAGAACTGGGTGATGGTCTCGCCCTGCTTCATCTTCACGGCCAATATATCAGCATCGGTCTTGGAGACGACACTGTAGGCCTGGAACTTCTTCAAGAAGGAGAGCTGGAGCTGTCTCCAACTCGAG
Organism: Litsea cubeba; assembly: GCA_012931725.1. Classification (NCBI taxonomy): domain Eukaryota; kingdom Viridiplantae; phylum Streptophyta; class Magnoliopsida; order Laurales; family Lauraceae; genus Litsea; species Litsea cubeba. The sequence goes on from CM022952.1 coordinate 41,635,171, forward strand.
ATAGATTTCTCCGGGAGGGCACATAACCACTTCAAGGAGAGGTCGCCCAGACTGGAGGAGAAGACTTTGCAGTTGAGGTGGCCCTCGTTCCCCCAAATGGACATCCTCTGAGAGAAGTGCCGGAGGTGAGCAACTGGATCTGAGACTCCGACGTAAGGGAAGAACCACGGGACAGAGAACTTCTTGGGCAGGGGAGTCTCCTCGATATCCCGTGTAAAGGGGGAGACCCCCAGATTGGTGGGGCCGCAAATATCTTGCTGGTCTCGGCCGAGACCAGCCATCTCCAAGTTATGCTGAAGAGCCAGTTTAATACGCCTGTCGAGCCGTTCCGGCTCGTCATCCTTCTCTGGTGACAATGCTCTAGACTTCCGCTTCGAGTGGCCTTGACTGTGATGGCTATGAGCTCGTCTGTTCCGGCCACGACGACTTCGACTATTAATCGAGCCTTCATCGCGGGCCCGACTGCGCTTTTCGTCTAGATAGGCCCTCAAATCCTCGGGGGAGGACTGAACTGCCTTGCTCTGGGCGGCTCTCTTTTCGCCTTAGCGCTCGGAGGGCTGCCTTAATGAGGTAGCTCCTGCTGCTCTTAGTTGTTGCTGGAGCTGGCGGATCAACTTATCCTGCTCCTGGATAAGGGCATTTTGAGCTGCAATATCCCCTCCGTCAGCGAGGTGTCGTGGACGGCATGACCTGTCGACTGCTACGGCTTTGTCCTTCTGGGGACGCTCCTGTCGCCGTTCGTCCCATCGGGGAGGCATAACTTCCTCGCCCGGGGGCGAGTCCTCGACTTGCTCTGGGAACGGAACTGAGACGAAGATGCGCGAGTTTGTGCGCTCCTCGCCTGCAGACGCGCCAAGCCCTGCCCCGGATCGCCTTTGAGGAGGGTCGTCCGTCGACGGGCCCGGTAGCTGGATGATCGATCTCGAAGACTCTCCGCCTTTCTTAGCGTTTGGAGGCATGGTATTTGGGAAGGTTGGGATAATACTTTCCCACAGACGGCTCCAATTGTAAGTGCAAAAATAATGACACATAAGATTAGGGGGTGCCTGATAGGACTTATCCAAATGTAAGATGAAGATCAGCTGCCTCAAAGCCTGAAAAGGGGAGAATAAACAGTCAGAGGACCCTGGCCTGAGTGGCGCAAGGCTCTCCGATGCCTAAGTTAGTGTTTGAAATGAACTAAGGAAGGAGAGGAAGAAGAGAGGCAGAGTAACAGCTCTCAAGTGTGTATATTGCGTACCTGTGTTATGGAGTGTTATCCTATTTATAGAGAATTCTACCTGATATCTTGGAGTGGGCCCCTTGATTTGATGGGGAAGCTCTCATTAGCCCACAAAGTAATAAATGCGGGTCCATCACAGCCCACAAACATTTATTGCCAGTCCGATCAGCCCACGCTGCATTTATTGCCAGTCCGATCAGCCAACACTGCATTTATTGCCAGTCCGATCAGCCCACATTGTATTAAATGCATGTCATGTTGGGCCTGATCATGTTGGATGCCTTTGGCAGTAGAGGTCCCATCGGACCCATCCTCGGGCACTGCCCTGATTTGGCTACAGCCGCTGGATGCCGCATCGTCAAAGATCTGGCGAAGATTGTGGACGGCTGGGATGGCCCATCTGTCTCTCTGGCTCGCGCCCATACTCCGCCACGTGTCTGATGATGTGGCGGGCGTGGGGGCGAGACCAGGGTTTCTCTTCATTTCAGCTTCCATCCCGGCTTCTTCCGCCGGGGTCAGGTACACAGCCGAGGTCAGCCTTGGTAGTCAGGCTCGGCTCTGGCAGCCGAAGTCAACCTGGTTTCGGCTGAGGCCTTCATCCCGGCGCCGAGGTGTGTCTGGATGGCACGTGGACGTGCTAATTGACATCTTACAGCCGAGATTAGCATAATCCTGGTATCTAGAAAATCTCCCCACACAATTACTACACATTTTTCACCTAACAAGAACTTAAGTCAACATTTTTAGGTCCCATCATATGTGATTACATAATTCACCATTGTTTATACATTGAGTACAAAAAAATAATTGACACAACCCTTTGACCTCCACTGAATGCTGCCCGAGTCGATGTGAATTAACATGCAGTTTTAATAACCCTCCTCTTATGTTGGAAAAGCAAGCTAACAGTGGGTGTAAGAGCTCACATAGCGGACCTGCTCGGGCTAGCCTCGTGACCTGCGGACCTACCCAGCTAGCGATGATATATGTCATGGACTATCTTCTAGCGAAAATACCACATATCTGCCTTTGTGAATCCCAGCTCACGACGCCTCGCCAAGTGATCAGCAATGGCCATGACAAATACTCCGCAATCATCACTAGGTACAGGATATCAAAAAACATGAGTCTAGTTAGGGTACGAACGCATATAATAATTAACACAGTGCATCTACATTATGCATGGATAAGGAACCCTACTTTCGATAGCCCATAAGGTTTTACAAATTCCTACCTAATCTCTTGCTGTCGGAAACTTACAACGTTATGCATTCCCCAACTTCCAGCTTCCCAACCTCTTGATGCAAATTCCATGCAGATAAGCCCTTTCTGCAATGAATTCGCATTAAGGAGTGTTAAAAAACAAATGAAAGATTACAGAAGCAAGGTTAGGTGTATCAGACAACTTACAAATGCCAGTGCATACTCCCAGTGGCGCTTCCTCCACCCCATAGTACTGTAATAATCCCATCTCTTGCACCTTGGGTATGCCACTAGGATTAGAAATGAGATTGATGCCAAACCAGGAATATCAACACATCAAACTCATCCATTTGGTGAGAGTGGCAAAAATTGAATGCAACGGAGCATGCGTTGTTCCATCCACGATCCTGCATGGTCTGCCATTTTACATTGTCACCTATCACGTCAGGAAAAGCATGACTTCTATGCTGATGAGTTTTAAATCAAAATTGCCAACAACGAAAATGTACCGCTAGAGTGCTTGGGAATATACAAACACCTTGCAAACGCCCGGCATTGGTAGACAGCCAGTAGTCCATAATCTGCAATTTCATAGGCACATAAAATGTAGTACGAGGACAAGGTTCATATCAAATGTCCACATAAGAAGCCATAAATCTGAGTCATACCTTTGTGCTGATCCAGTGCCTGCGTAAGACCAGATACAGATCCTGTGCGCTGATGTAGCTGATGTATCAAGGATTCCATTGGCGCTACAAAGAGAACACACATTCCACTGCGAAAGTGAGTACGATTAGACTCCCGTCAAATATCATAAAATGTGATAAGTAACTTGAACCAGTCATACGCGGTGTGGTATTCTGTCCAAAACTTCTCTAATAGTGAGCGCTCCTTCGTGGACAATTGGCACTCCCGATTTGGTTGTGCGGACCCCTTACTCGACGAAGGAGGGTACGGGGATAGAAATACATGAACATCCTCATCCTTTCTAGGTGCTTCTCTACGTGCTTCAGCCACATGTTCCTCTCCTGCTTTGCATTTGCAGGGGCTGACCGATAGAAGGAATTGTGAAGCAGTCCTATTGGTCCTAGTCCGTCGCCTGACCGTGCTGTCGCACGTTCCTTTTTCCCAAGTTTTGTTGAGAACATGGTCTGTAATACCTCCTCGACGGACCAATCACTACTACTGTTGCCCTGTGACATTGAAAAAAAATGCGGATAAGGCTTTCCATCATATTCAAATTGTTTCATCTCTCTCTCTCTCTCTGGCCTTGTTGGGTGGTGATTTCAGATCAATTTTCATCAAGCTTGGTGTATTCTATCTCTGCTTTGGTATAACCAGAATTCAATGACACTTACAGTAGCACTTTTGCTGCTGACTTGATCGTTTATGCAAACCTGTAGGTCGAACTCCTCTAGCCCCTCCAACGACTTGATTGCTTCTCTGAACTCTTGCATCTTTTGCCCAATCCTCATGGACTGTTCGTAAAGTACGTTGGCTCCTTGTTCTCGAGACATGAGGGTGATAGATCTAGCTCCAAATTGGAGGAAGAGATAGACCTAGACAGTGCAAGAGTTCAAACACATTTATTATGTATACAAGTTAGTTACGTAAGAAATCAAAAGAGCGCAGGAAATGTTACCTTGGTAAGTGCCTTTTCAACTCTCGCTCAAGGTACAGCTTCGGGTGTGGCGCTTGACTTCCCGGTCGCGGCCCAATACCAACTAAGGTACTTTTCGCCGTGACATCGATATCCATCGTGTGCTTCTCTGATTAGTGTAATGTCTCCTCTGGCCTCCCATGCATCCACAAATTTCTTACATCTCTCGCCATAGTCGACACTGTCGTTAGATGCCCTCTCATTCAATCTTTCCCATCAGTGGAATGGAGGTGGCATAGGTTGTCTTAGCCCGAATTGCTTGTATACCCTATCAACATTATGCCGCTCGATTATCCAATGTAGATCAATGGAGTTGTTGTGTGGAATAGTTGCCGGTCCCAAACGTCCACAAATTGTTCGAGCTGCTTAGTCCATTACTGGTAGGGTTGCCACTCAAACTGCAAGTGTAGATGAAATCCAGCTGTCATTGCACATTTAAATCAAAGAATTAGGCATTCGGGGAGAAATCATTATATCTGGTTAAAAGTTCAATACTTCTTGGTTTGTATCAACCGTGTCAAGCTACTTCCACATCTCCTGGATTGGGGTGGAAAATGGGTGGGTGAGGAAGACAGTCGCCACATCTTGAACAAAGGAAACTCGGCACGGACTGCATCCAACTCTCTCCTGATGGGGCGGCCGACTGCCGTACGAAAGTAGGCCCAAATCTGAATATGAGAGAGTTGATTTTAAAGTTATCACTGATAGATAATGCATAAATTTCATAGTGTATTTACGCAGTAAAAATAAAGTACCTGGAGCAATTGTAGGGGACCGGTGATAGTCCGTAGGCGGTCCTTTATCATTGTAGCCCGGGTCATGCTACGATAAACACGCTAGGCATGCAGGGCCCCATGCATATCGTTCGAAGTCCTCAAGAATTTCCAGTAAATAAGCATGCCCACATGCCCTTGCATTATTTGTCCATAGAAGTGATGCAACCAAACAGAACAAGTACGCCCGTGCGTATCTGATCTCGTCAACAGCAGTAGCTCTCACAGGCAGCTTGCTGAATTTTTTTTAATCCAAGGCAAACTTAATTGCCCACCCCTCAAATAAGCAGCCGCGTCTACCTTGACTCCAAGCATTTTCAGAATTGTTTCCTCGAATTTGGCTATAGTCGATCAAACAGGGCCCGTCACCGCTTTGCCATCTATTGGTAGGCTATACATATATGATATGTCCTCTAGTGTAATAGTCGCCTCACCTCCAACAAAATGGAAAGTGTTGATTTTGGGGCTCCATCGTTCTATTAGTGCATTGATCAACGCATGGTCTATCTTTCTTTTCTTGATTTCGGCGAGATGTTATAGCCCCGTTCGCTGAACATACTCTTTTATCTTTGGAGTTAGCTTCGACATTTGTGACTTTGGGTCCACTGAAATAAACCGTACTGGTTCTATTTCCTGCAGAAGACATAAAAAGTGCAGTTAAGTAAGGCACCAAGCCATGCAAGGGTATTAATTGGATTTCTCAATCATATAGTGTGAAGACTGAAGAGTAATTTTGTTACTATACCTCTCCCTGTAGTATTTGCGAGGATTTATGATTTGCCTCGTCATATAGAAGGTAGTCGTCTGATGCCATTTCTCTGGATTTGTCCATCTTCTACAACCAATAGTACAAGACCCATGACTTCGCAAATCTGTATTTTTATGAAATAGATCTTGCCCAAACAAAACATTGAGAAATAGAACTGTGAGACCTCTATGTACTTTTCAAATTGTCCCGTTTGGTAAAAGATGCTTTATATCTTTAATCTCAATGAGGAAACTCATAAAAGTGAATTATGATGATGGTTTTTCATGGACTGTTGATAGTTTTGATTTTGGCCTATGAAGGTTGATAGAATAGTCCAGGATCTCTGTTTTCTTCGTCTAATAGTGCCATTTAGTGAAGGTACTCAGAAGGCTTTCCTTATAAATGAGACTCCTCCTTTCAAACAGTCGGCACACTTGGATTACTAGACAACTGAAAGAGCCATTTTTAAAATCCCAACTGCATAACAATTTGTGTAACAGTTAATGGGATCATAAACTGAGTCCTTCTTCCCTTTTGCAAACCTCTGCCCAGATGCATGAAGTTATTTTATTCAAAAGGGGGTCCTTTCCATTAAATGGAAGAATTAGAGTGGCCCCCTTCCATTTAGATAGAAGAATTTCACTGTGCCGTATGATTGTTGACATTCATAGTCTAAACAAACGGAGGAACCCAGCTCAAACTTGAAATAGCATGTATGGTAAAAAATGAACCAAGATTCAGAATTCTTGATGGGCCACCTGCGTTATTGATTGAATATCATCTAACAAGCACAACTTTCTATGGTATTCACTAGCGGAACAGAACAATCAAATTTGACTCAGAGAACCCAAAGATGTATTAATAATGTTAGCATCCAATCTTTCTGCAAATGCATCCAAAAACTGAAACCCATTAAAAAACTGGATTCTATTAGAAATTCACACATATTCAAATCGTGTGGTACGTATGATAAACCACAAAGATCTCAGTGTGTTTCTTGGCCAAATCAGAAGTACTTAGACTGAGTCCTGGGCTGCAACGTTCAGAGAAGAAGTCCATTTATTGTTAGAGTCTTGTTTTCAGTTAGAGTCCTAAGCTCTGTATGGTAGCCTGCCACCCATGATTCCTCCCCATCAATTGGGCTCTTCTCCTGTTAATGAGGTAGACCAGAACTTGGCCTCACGCAATGATCTTCTCAATCAGCTCAAGCTCAACTTACATGAAGCTTCCAACCGGATGAAGCAGATCGCAGATTCAAAAAGGCGTGACATCGAATTCATTGAAGGCGACCTCGTTTTCCTTAAACTGCACCCTTATCGCCAGCAAACAGTGTTCTAACGAGCATCTCAAAAACTGTCTAACAGGTTTTATGGGCCCTTTGCAATTGAGAAATGCATTGGCAAGGTAGCGTATCAACTCCAATTTCCTGCAGGTTCTCACATCCATCCGGTATTCCATGTTTCTTTGTCGAAAAAAAAGATTGGTGATTCACGTGCAAGTTGTCCTAATTTGCCACCTCTCCACGATGATGGTGCCATCATTATAGAACCTGAGGAAATCATAGATACGTGCTGGATTAAACAGGGGGGAATTTTTTTGAATAGAGCTTGGTCAAATGGAAACGCCTTCCCATTGAAGATGCCACTTGGGAGAATGCAGCAGAGTTGCATGATAAGTTCCCTGAATTGAACCTTGAGGACAAGGTTCCAGTGGAAGTGGGGGGTATTGATAAACCACGAAGATCTCAGCGTGTTTCTCGGCCCAATCAGAAGTACTTAGACTGAGTCCTGGGCTGCAACGTTCAGAGAAGAAGTCCATTTGTTGTTAGAGTCTTGTTTTCAGTTAGAGTCCTATTCTACTATAGGTTTGTTATTTCTGCTTCCATGATTTTAGTTTCTGTTATGCACGTTAGTTGTGGTCGTAAGTTTAGGAAGAGTTGTTAGAATATATACGTATTTAAAGTGTTTCAATGAAAAAAAGAAGACAGAAAAATTACCCCAAACCTTGTGGTTTGTTCTCACCCGAAGAGAGCAATTTACATTATTTCTTGAAGCTTTGACTGGGACCTATCAACTTATTATATAAATTTAGGAAGTGTTGTAGTCTAATCATGGATTTTTTTGAGAAATTTATGTGTTTCCCCCTGTGTGGGGAGATTTTTCAAGACACCAAGATTATGCTGATCTCGGCGATAAGACGTCAATTAGAGCACCCATGTGCCGTCCAGACACACCTCGGCAGCAGGGTCAGAGCCTTGGCCGAAACCAGCCTAACTTAGACTGTCCATGCTGAGCTCGGCTACGAAGGCTGACCTCGGTTGTGCGCCTGACCCCGGCTGAGGAAGCCAGGTCGGCAGCTGAGATGAAGAAAAAACCATGGTCTCGCCCCTACACCCACCACGTCATCAGACACGTGGCAGAGTATGGGAACGTGCCATTGGAACAGATGGGCCACCCCAGCCGTCCACAATCTTCCCCAGATCGCTGACAAGGCGGCATCCAACAGCTTAGCCAAATCAGGGCAGAGCCCGAGGATGGATCTGATGGGACCTCTACCGCCAAAGGCTTACAATACGATCTGGCCCAACATGACATGCATTTAATGCGACGTGGGCTGATCGGACTGGCAATAAATGCTTTGTGGGCTATGATGGACCCGCATTTATTACTTTATGGGCTAAGGAGATCATTCCTATCAAATCCAGGGGCCCAGTCCAAGATATCAGGCAGAATCCTCTATAAATAGGATGACATTCCATAACAAAGGTACGCATTCACACTCCCTCTTTAGCCGTTACTCTGCCTCTCTTCTTCTTCTCCTACCTCTGTTCAGTTCATACATTAACTTAGGCATCGGAGAGCCTTGCGCCACTCAGGCCAGGGTCCTCTGACCGTTTGTTCCTCCCCTTTCAGGCTTTGAGGCAGCTGACCTTTATCATACGTTTGGATAAGTCCTACCAGGCACCCCATAATCTTGTGAGTTATAATTTCTGCACTTACACCCCCAATTCAGAAATCACCATCATTTTAGTATGCAAAACGTTTAAATCAAACCTTCCCAATTGAATATCCTCAGTAAACATGCAAGAGCCCTTTACTAGTTAATTCGTCCAGGGGCTGATAGGGATTAAAAGGAAGCCTATTTCTTCACCAGGTCATTTAGTCGACATTAGTGGTTACTTGATGGCGAACTATAAAAAGGAACATATAGAAGAAAAAGGGCAGGAGGAGATGACGTACTGTCGGAATCGGCAATCGTGGCCGTGGACCATCAGACGACGCTGAGCATTTGTTTAAAGAAGAATACCTGTATCAATTGACAAAGAACGTCTTGCACGGTGCCGTTTGCCCGAGAGACCTACTAGTAGAAGTGCATCGCTAAAGCAAAACGGCATTTCATCATCGGAGAACGGAGAGGACTATCGGAGAAGAAACCGTGATTTGGCGAGGGTCAGAGGGTTGCGGCTACCACATAATCTCCTAGATTGGGGCTTCTTTCTTTCGCCTTCACCTTTTTGTCGAGTCTTTTTCCTAGTAATTTTTTGGGCCCACATATAAAGTTTGCAACGTTCTCTTTATTTTCCGTGTATACTTGACTCCTACATAAGTCAAAACTGGCCCACATGGACAGGACTTTGGCTCGAGATCGATCTGTGGGGACTCGATAATTGTGGTGGGTTCCATAGTACGTGCTAGGGCACACGCCATTTGAATATCTGGCAATTCCATAGTACGAGCCAAGAAATATATTGGTGATCAGTTCCATAGTACCGAGCCCCCGTACCGACGACATGACTGATGACACCATTACATGAACCGAATCTGAACAGGGTAAAGTAACCTTTTCTTCCACTTTACTTGACCTCCCAAGCTTTACTTGACCTCCCAAGCGAGGTGGAGGGTGAGGGTGTACTTAACTACACTTTATTAATTAATTGCCAAACGGGCCAAAGTTTCAGCTAAAAAGAAGTTGTTGGGACTTCATATAGTGGGCCCTACTTTTGATATGTTTAGCTATGAAAAAATTGGTGCTTTGGTCGGAGGTCCCTCAAAGTATAATTTTGTTGCAAACAATCCAAAAAAAAAGTCATGCAGCCAGATCATGCAGCCAGATGTCTCTCTCACACTTTCTCATACCTAAAATGTCTAATTTACCTTTTTTTTAAATCATACCCAAGATTGGTGGGATATCCCATTAATAATGGTCAACTACCATTTAATTGTCACGATTAATGGAATCTCATTAATGAGATTTTCAAATAAATTATAAAAACACACAAATAAATTTCAAAATAATGCAAATAAATTTCAAAAAATGCAATAATTTAAAAAACATGCAACAAATCTCAAAAAAACGCATAGAAATTTAAAAGGACACAAAAAAATTCAAAAGATCCAAATAAGCTTAAAAAAATATAAATAAATTTCAAAAGATGAAAATCAATTTAAAAAGACGCAAATAAATTTCAAAAGATCCAAATAAATTTTTTAAAATGTAAATAAATTTCAAAAAACGTAAATAAATTTCAAAAGATGTAAATAAAATTAAAAAATATAAATAAATTAAAAAGATTGCAAATACATTTGCCAAAACTAAGATAAATCAATTTTACAAATTTCAGAAAAAATTGCCAAAACTCAGCTAAATTTATTTCAAAAAATACAAATAAATTTCAAAAATACAGCCTGACTTTAGTTCAAAAACTCAGTTAAAATTTGCCAAATGGAGATAAATTTGTCAGAAACTCAACTATATTTTTAAAAAACTCAAATAAATTTGCTACAAACTCATATAGATTTGTCAAGAACTCAAATAAATTAGCCAAAAACTCAGATAGATTTGTCCATGACTCAGAGAAATTTGTTTCAGAACTCAGATAATTTTACACAAAACTCAAATAAATTTGACAAAACTCAGATAAACTCACGCAAAACTCAGATAAATTTTATAAAAAAAACTCAAAACTCAGATAAATTTACGCAAAACTTAGATAAATTTCGTACAAACTGATATATATTTGTCAAAAACGACACCGGCAGACCTTCTTCCTTCTTAATCGATCACACAGTCCGTATGCCACTCAAAATCATGAAGTAATTCTGGCCTGCAGGTCTAACTGCTTCTAGGCTTCTTCGAAACAGGTCAGGTCGAACTATCCTGGACCTGACTTGCAACTACTGCTGGGCTTCTGGAACAGGCGGGTTGGACCTGACATGGAACTGTCCCAATAGACCCGACCTGGAAGGGTCTCCTTCTGCCTTCGATTTTTGTTACAGAGTAGAGGTTGCCGCCCCTTCCTTCCTGCAGTGGTCTTCTCCGACGACACTCGGCGGGCGGTGAAAAGAAACTGGCAATGGCTGCGGCGATGATGGGCGTGACGGCGATCGTAAACTTATATGTGTTTTGCAACTTTCCAAAATCGAGATAACAACTTCAGGCCCCTTTTTTTAATCTTAATCTCTCCACTTGTCAAAATAAGACAAGATTCCTTTTGTCTCTTGGAAACCGAACCACATACACCTTCTTCTCCTGCGAGTAGCGAGATACGACGAAGCCCCAGATTTCGTCTCTGCAACTAGGTTTTGCGATCGTGCACAGTGATGGCCCACACAAAACCGAAGAGGACCTGATCCTAACCGCTACTGATGCCAATTGAGGTCCAGAAGAAAATGGATAATATAAGATTTGAAATTTGAAATTTTAAAATTTATGCCTAACACGGTTGAAAGGGTAAATCAGTTCTGAAATATGTGATCATGTGGATGCAGGGACCTAACTGTGGACCAGAGGCTTTAACAAATTTTTACTTGGATGGGAGGCTGGATACAACCCACTACAGGGACCTTTCGCTAATTTTTCCAAAAAAAAAATAATCCTCATTCCTTGATTTCGAATTCAAATCATCAGAATCCTCCGAAGCTTCTTTTATATTGTCTCGTTTTTAGCAGAGCCGATGTTTTCGTGAAAGGTTTCTTTCATGGAGTTCTCTGCTAGTCTTCCACCATTTTCATACTTCTTCTTCCTCCTCTCTCTGCTCTCCTCCTCCTTCCTCCTCTCATGGGCTTCTCAGAACTCAATATCGGAGATCGAAGCTTTCTCTCGGGAGCTTTTGAAGTCGGCGAGAGAACCCCAGTTCTTTGATTGGTTGAAGAACACAAGGAGAAGAATACACGAGTATCCAGAGCTTGCTTTTGAGGAGCACAAGACGAGCGAGCTCATCAGATCATAGCTTGATTTGCTTTGAATCAATTATTCATGGCCGTTCGCTAAAACTGGGGTTGTAGGGTCTATTGGGTTTGGTGGGTTTCCTTGGTTCGGCCTTAGAGCGGATATGGATTGATGGACCGCGCATCTGCGCATTGTTCTGCTGAGGTCGGCGGACGTGAGAGTCCGTGGGGTCCAACCCTTTCGTGACTGATGGCAAAGCGGGTATCAACATTTTTTTTTATGTGTGGGTGTGCCAGATTTTCTATTTTACTTGGAATTGTAGGTAATGATCCGGAGATCAACCTTCGCAAGTAAAAAGGAAATCAACTTCTTTCAAGTTTTCCATTGCACATATATTTAGGAAAAGATACATTTTTTGTTTGCAGTGAAAGGCGATGTTTTGGCATTTATAGCCGATTTACAATTCTTATCAATAATAAAAGACAAGAGTTGTGATTTTTGTCTCTTTTAGAAAAATACAAAATACAATGAAAAGCAAAAAACGGAGGATCTAACTTCTCAGAAGATTATGGGGGACTCGTTCGATTGATGGTCGTAAGCCATGTGAGGACTTCGCCATCATCCATGCAGATGAGAACAGAGGATGCTCTTGATTCGCTTGGCTTGGCTATAACCTCAGATTTTTAGAGGACAAAGACCAAGAGGAGGTCTTATGTCCAATAAAAAGCTAAGTAGACGGGCTGAAAAGCCATGTCTAAGCCATTGAAGGTAGAAGGAGAAGGCAAGGACCTTAGGGGGGGGGGTTACCCCCAAGGGACTTTTGTCACCTTATAGGGTAGTCGGTGCAGAACTTCGCAAAGTTTTCTCTCTTTCTTTCTCTGAATTTTCTGTGCTTTTTTCTGATCTGGGATCTGTGTTTGGGAGTGGTTTTTTGGATTCTTTGGAATGCTCTCCTATTTATAGGCCTTTGGTAGCCATTTAGGAGAGTTTATGAGCCTTAATTGTCATAAAGCTACATAAAGAGAGGAGTTACAAGATTTTATTTCTTTATTTTGTAACTCCTTTTTCTTGTCTTCTGATTGGCTGGTGGAGATTGGGGGCATTTATTCGCCTTTAATACCCATGATGGGAGGAGTTTCATGGGTTAAATGGCATGAATCAATTGACTTGTAACTCTTGGATGCTTGCTTCTGATTGGGCCGTCCAAAGAAATGAATTAATGACTGCAATAAAGCTAGTCAATTAATCTCATTAAGTGGTGGCCGAGCAGTTGAAGAGTCGCAGGCCGTGCCGCGTTTTTTGGGATTCTTCTGCCGATGATCATCGATGGATCTTCACGTAGATCGACATCGGATGACCATGTAACTTCAGTCATTGATTGCCAACAGCGGGTCGGTGCCATCTGTCCTGTCGATTTCTCGATCAATCGGGTAGAAAGCACACTTTCTGATTGACCGGTTGACGATCAGTATTGATTTTGATACTCTTGAAGACAGACCTGTATTTTTTACGGATGCCGAAGGATTCGGTGCCTCAAAAGTATGGATTTTGGAAAATCACAGGAGTTGGATGCTTCGAAACGCGAAAAAAGATGGAAAACGGGCCTCTCCGGGGGAAATCCGGAGACCCGGAGCTCCATGGTCGCCGGTGATCATGGGCCAGGGTCGCAGCTGGGGGATTTTTCCCCTTTTGGTCCCGTTTCGCGGCCGTTTTGAGGTCTTTTTTAATTCTTTTTATTTTGTATTTTTTTAGACATTTTTGTACATTTGTTGGCCTAATTTCCCTGTAGAAAACTTGACGAGAATCCTTGCATTTTGGAGTGCAAAGTTTCCAATTTTCCGGGAAAGTCGATGACTTTATAGCGTAAAGCTGCCAATTTTCCGTCAGAAGCTAAAATTGGGTCAAACAATGTCAAAATGATCTGAAGTTTGAGGTGAAGCCTCCTGAGAAATAAATAAGACCAAACATAGGCTTTTCTTAGAGTTTTGAAGCCGTATGGGTTCCTGTCGCCAGTAAACTTGACTTTGTCGTGAGGATGATGTCGCGCTTTGATGTGCGGCCAACCAATATTCGATTGACCTGAAATTTGACAGAGAACCTATTGGAGTCATTTTGAGATGATCCACAGGATCTGTCTTGGAAACCATGGTCCCGGGGAGCTTCACCGCCGAGAGGCCTGTTTTGGCTTCCGAGAGTCAAAGTCTGGTCAAATGTTGCTGAAATGACCTGAAACTTGACGTGTAGCCCTTTGTAAGCATCTTAAAGCTGTACATGTGCTCTTTTTGATGAGTGATGGCCTCGGTGGCTCTCACCGCCGAGAGGCTTGATTTAGCTGTTTGAGGGTTGATGGGGGGTCAAACGTTGTCGGTTTGACTCGGAACTTGACGTGGAGCCTTTTGGATGTATTTTGAGACTATCCATAGGCTCTGATCGAAGATTTGGTGTCTCCGATGCTGTCGCCGTCGAGCGCTCCTGTTCAGTTATCAGAGAAGCGAAGTTAGGCCAAATGATTTTGAAATGGCTCGAAACTTCTTGTGTACTCCTCTTTTGGCTGTCTTGAAGGATCTTGCAGTTTTTGTTTGATTCTGACAAGATTTGATTTTTTGAGAAGTAGCATCGCCCATTTGTGGAACGCCTCGACTTCTTGTAGCTTTTTTTATGTTGAAGAGGCAAAGTAACATTTTTTGTGTCAACATGGATGCTCTTCTTATGCAGGTATACATCTTTTTGGCCTTTTTTAGCAATTGTATAGATATTTGAATGAATGAATGGTTTTTGAGCATAGATATCTACCAAAAGTCGTTGTATGAAGAATTTTGCAAGTGACTAACTCTAACTAGCACTCAATCCTAACCGTTCAATCAACGGGCCATAGCCCAGAAGGACTAATATCCATTACAGATGTCAAGACTGTTGAAATGATCATTACTTCAGTCAATTGATGATGTCCTCATTTGGTAAATATTGTGAGACCACTCAGAGTGAGAATTCACCCTGGAGCTAGGCCTAATTTCAGTCAAGTGGGAGATATGCCCGACATCAGATTGATTTTGTGTGAGACATGTGACTTGATTAAAAAAATAGAGTTTGAAATCATCTGTTATACATCTGATCAATCTAATGGTGTGCTCTATTGATTGGAGTACAATTTTGCCAACTGATTGATTTATAAAATGGTCTGAGATGATCTAGTTTCAGTAATTGATGATGATGATGATGACGACGACGACGAGGACCATGATGATGATGATAATGAAGAGAATGGGTTGTTGAACGGAGGGGAAAAGAGAGGTTAGTTCTGCATTTATTGGGCTTTTTTTTTCTGTGACTATGTGCAGAGTGCAGTGGTAGGGTGTTTGGAGATGGTTTATGCTCTAAGTTTCACAAGGTCTTTTTTTTTTTTTTTTTTAGATTGAGGGCCATTCTTTAGTTTGATTAGAAAGCGGTGTGTAAAATATGCAGCTAGTATACCGTTGTTGTACATTGTAAATACTTCTATACAAAATCACAATAAATGAAAGCCCTGTTACGCCCCGACCTTAATTAATCATATTTAGTACTAATTAATCATGTTCTAGCTAAATTAATTGTGCTCAGTTACTAATTATGATAATTAATGTTAATTAGTCCTTGTGAGTTGAGTGAGTTGAGTCTTGAGTCTTAAATAAACAAGTTAGAACCGATTTGACTCAGTTGGGTAGAGTCAAGGGCTTTTTTCATAATTATTGATTTTCGTATTTTGCATCATTGCACGTCATTTGGACACTAACGCGTGTATTTTGTTGAGCACATCGATTTTCGTAATTAACTCTACTTCATTTGGTCAACCGTTGAATGAGTGGGCCTCCATTTGACCCTTTTATGAAAATACTAGATCTTGAAGGGTTTTCTTATAGAAAGTGAAACCTTATCCCTTTATAAGTATAAACTTACCTTTCCCCTTTCATTCCTTTTCATCTCCTCTTCTCTCTACTACTCTTCTTCCTCTCTCACTTCTCTCTTCTCTAATCAACAAAGACACTTGCATGTACAATTGGAAGCTAGGCTTGGAGTTGTCCCCATCTTCTCCATCTCTTCTTCATCCTTGTGACAAGAACTGTCACTCCACACTCTTAAATTCGGACTCCTTGATATAGGTAGGAACCAAATCCCTTTTGAGTTGTATTTTTGAGTTATATGGGTTGTAATGGAGTCATGGGACTCTTGTTTAATCATTCATGCGTGTTCATTAGTCTTTCCATGTGTATTTGTGCTTAGGGTTTGGTATATTTGGGGGTTTTTGGTCTCTTAAGCTATATTTGGAGTGAAGAAGACTTAAAAAGTGTGTATTTGAGGCAAGTATAAGCTTAAATTGGATTTATATATTGTATCTCTCCCATTGATTCACAATATTATAGTCTTAATGATTTTAGTTCTTGATTAATGAATGTTTTAGATTATTTGTGGAATTGATTGATGAAGATGAATGGAGAAGTCATGTGTTGCAAAAGGGAGCAAAGAGGCTCCTTAGTACTGGTTATAAGTTAGAAGGAGTATGAGAATGGGATTGGAAGGGAGAAACATGTAAAAATCCCAGAAAATGGAGTTCTGGAGCGTCCGCTCGAGCGGACAAGGGCCCGCTCGAGCGCACTGCTCTCTGGAAGTGCTCGCTCCGGTGGACATGAGCCCGCTCGAGCAAACCCCCCCTCTGGATGAGCCCGCTCGAGCGGACATGAAGCTGGATCTTTGGGGCCCATTTTGACAAAAGTTTAGGGGTGGAATATCACCTTCACTTATATGAAACCACCGTAATCCTCCCTAACTAGATAATTATGGTGCAGACCCTTATTTCCATAGGTGACTAAGACTTCCAAGACTTATGTCCTTAAAATAAAAATGGAATCATGAACCTCAATAATCAGTCCAATGGAAATTCATTAGTATAAACACTATGCCAAGAAGGTTAGTTTGGAATTCAACGTACTTCTTATAAATAGTGACACATAACAAAGTAGTAATGCGTTGATATTTCGAATAAACCTTGTATTGGACGGTAATAGACTACAAAATAGTTAGATTGGCTAGTAAACACCTTGATTCCTCTAAATCTATTGCATTCATATTGGAGTTGGGTGTCTTCATCAAATAAATTCTGATTTATCAATTAGTTATATTATGATTCAATTATTCATCTTCCGATTTCGCTGTCACAATTGTTATAAGATTATTCGGTAATTGTTAGAAACATGGAATTGAGTAAGTAATTATGTATATGAGATTACTATTCGATTCGATCATAAATAAGTGAATGTAAACTTACTCAAATTCGATTATTAGTTGATTCGATCGAGTTGGCACTACTTAGCTTTGACCTTGTGATGCCCGACGGGGATAAACTTGGTTTATATTATTCGAGACCACTGCAGCATTTCGTCTGGAGCACCAGAACTCCAGAACCGGGTAGCCAGCTAGCCTTTGGCCGGGCCGCTAGTGACATCCCGACTAGATTCGCTCTCTATTAAGAGGATGAACTTAATGTAGTAGCCAATTAGTTTATACATTAGTCATTTTGATTCAAAAAGTATGAATTAGTCCATTTTAGTACAATTGCCTAGTTATTCCTTTACATTGGCATATTAATCAACTGTCATTTAATTCACTTTGAAACATTATGTATTTCCTCTTTATTGCATGTACTTGCCAATTCATCGCATTTGAGGTACTACTCTTGGTGTCATAAGCGCAGATACAGCTCCCGGCCTTGAAAAGGCCAGGAGAGAGAGGAGGAGGCCCAAGAGGTTCCTCCAGGACTAGAGGAGTGGCCGGGCAATGGGCCAATGTAGATACTCCTCCTTCGGAGAGTTCTGCGTACATTTTGGGAGTTTACAGTTAGAGTGTGACTGACTTCTTTTTGTGTGGGTCACACTTATTATTTCTTTTACATTTGGTCTATACTTTTGGTATTGTTGTTTAGGGTACTTTAGTGGGCCCTCTTTCGTAAAAACAATGTATATACACTTGTATAATTATTTTGTATTAAACTTGAATATTGTAAATGGACTGAATGGGGAAATGATATTCATTTTGTGTATAAAACTATAGCTTCCGCTATATTTAAATGTTATTGATTAGTTCTAGTGAGCTAGACTCACGAGTGGAATAGTTGTTCTCTCCTTCGTGTGTTGTATTTGATTTGCAATAGGTATAATCACACGGGAGTACGTGTGTCTCACCTCGGGGATTGTCCTAGGCCAGGGTGATTCGGGACCGAGATGTGACAAGCCCAGAAAAGGAAGAATATGAGGATTTTTACACAAGAGTGTGAACAAATGGTGCTCCTATGTTGTAAGCTAAATTCTAAACGATTTACAATAAGGCACTCTTACTCTTACAGTACATTTGGATCTATGCTCTATCACAAAGATCACCAAGGAGGGTATAGGTATCAAGAATAAAGTAGGCATTCATTGATCGGGCTTGATAAGTGGAGGAATTCTTTTAAATATCTAGTTTGAATGTTTGGTGAAATTGGATGGAGATGTTGGGAGGCTTCTCTAGACTCTAGGCTAATTTCTCACAGGCATCCCAATGTTAACCCTTCAGCGGGAGGTTTCAAGTTATCCGTACTTGGGATCTCGGTTTCAAGTTATCTGTACTTGGGAACTTAAAAAATAACCTGAACCCACTGGTATGGGGGGAATGATAAAAATGAAAATGGCAACCTAGTGTTTTCCTTCTTCTGTCTAGCTAGATATATTTGTGATTTTGATCATAAAAGACGCACTCCTAGTAAACTTGAAGGACGTAGGTGTAGCGGAAGCACGGATCTATAAGAGCTGGCTGCTACAAACGCAATAAGGACAGTGACGGTTTGAATCAGGCACTGGTGTGGAGATCTGTGACTGTCTACGAGAGATCAGTCATGTATGATTCACTCTTAAAGATCCAAGGTCAAGGATGGACACCCTGGATGCAGAAGATGATGATGGAGAATTGAAGATCTAGTGGAAAGAAGATGAATTCTTCAAAGTTATTCCAAGCTATATCTCTCATGTCTATATATAGCCCTTAGGCTAATGGGTGATGAGATATCTATTCAAATTCGAATGGAGAGATGATAAAGATAATAGGTTGGATCAAACTCTCTCAATTTGAATTTAAATGGAGATATGATAAGGAAAGAGAGTTGGATGAAACTCAAACTATTCTGATCTATATCACCATGAGATTCCTTGTGAGGGGTGTCTCTTTTGCGAGTGGGATCCACCCACATGTAAACACAAGTGCGCCCCATCACAAAAGCCAACATCTCCCACTCGCACGGAACAAGTTTCATCCCATTAGATCACTAAATTCCATCATAAAATTCTACAAAGTAAAAATGGACCTGAAGAGTGGGACCTCCACTATGTCAATTCACGGAGAGAATGTAAACTAAGTCGCCATCTGACTAGAATACACCAACTCACCGACACATCAGTCTGCCCTAGACACTCGCATGACCACACCGGATTGGATGTTGACTCATACCCTTGAGTCGTGTTCAACCCACATACGAGCTTATTCAACTTATCAAGTAAAAATCTCTTTACAAACATTTCTTTTAAAAATAACATATATATAATTTAAAAAATTATTTGTCTTAAAATCTTCAAAATACTTGATATAGCCCGAGCTGATAAGTATCATAAGCACGTATAAACTAGAGTGTGATGTCAAGGGGTCTTCCCATGGACGTACGAGGGTCAAAATCAATCAAGCAGCTTTCCTAGCACGGCGGCTCGTAGGCTCCAATGTTGTCGTGGCACAACCGCAGCTAAAGTAGCATCACCGATCTCATCTTTCCAACGTAGAGGTTGGTATAAAGGCACAAGAGCCTCAAGAACTGGTTCACACAATAACCAACTCCAAGCTCAAGAGTCACCTACGGGACTAACACTCACACAACAAACAGGATTCTAGGGTATTGTTCTATTGCTCGTAGGTAGCTCCTTAAACACGTATGCCTGTAGACACGCGTCGAAGTGTGAAAATGCATTAGCTCCATAACAGAGGCGCCTGTCACGACCCCAACCTGAGGGGCCGTGAAAATTGGGGAGTTAAGTGATGATTATGTTTCTCCCAAGATCCGCGTGTGTGAGGATAATACGTTTCAACACACTCTTGCATATTTTTGCGGAAGCTTTCGTGGCGTTGCAACCCGAAGTCCGTGGCCATTGGATTCCGCATCGCACTCAACCACTAACATATGGCTATCATATCAATGAACATATAAGACTGGAACAAACCATTATAACAAAATACAGAGCTAACAGTATCTGGATATTATATTCCCACATATGTTCAAGTTACAAATAACAATGTATATTAATTACAATCCCAAGAAAAGGGCTAATAAAAAGCCATACAAAAACAAGCCAATAATCACTACCCCATATGTGACGTAGCTCCGATGCCAAGCTCAATGTCTATACGACATAGCCGACAAAACAACCTGCAAGCTCATGGCTCTATAGCCATCACGTACACTCTAATCGGGCTAGATATCTGAACCCGAGTACCAAAGTAGTGGGTCAGACACGACGGTCTGGCAGGTGGGTGAAAGAATATAAACAATATATTGAAAAATAAAACATATGATAAATCACACTATTTGATCAAAAGCTGTACATAATTAAAATGTATAGAAATTCGTGAATATCTGACAAAATCTTGTGTTCATATAAAATGGGTATAAAATATGAATATTTGACAAGACATGTATTCCTTTAAAGCATGTATAAAACATGAATATCTAGCAAAACATGTATTCATTTAAAACGTGTTAAACATGGATATTTGACAAATCGAGAATTCATTTAAAACAAGTACAAAGCATGAACATTTAACAAATCGGGGATTCATTTAAAACATGTATATTTAAAACGGTATGGGTATCAAGGATCAGGAACTGTCAAGATGACAACCACACAAAGCTAAATACTCTCTCACTGAAGTGATGAGAGCACATACCCTACAAGATCATTGACCTCAATCACACAGGTTAGGAGGGACAATGATAAAATACTATGATATACATATATATATATACTCTGCGGGACCACTGTAGTGAACCGGATAAAAACTCTGCGGATTCCAGACTGCAGCTGACTAAAAGCAGGGGAAGGATCTCCAAGTTGGTGGATCAAACCGACAAGGTTGTCCAAGCTTAGTGGTGCCGACTCATAGGTCAAATGTGGGAAATCAAAACAATGCATAATAACAGAACTGGGTACCCATAGGCACAAATGCACATTCATATCGGGTCGAGCATATACGGGTTAGCGAAAGCTAAACACATTTCCCAATACTTTCGGGACAAGTCCAAATCATAAGATATGATGTTTGAAAGCACAAGTAAGATTCGGGTCAAGATAAGCATGAATGGTTCTCCAACATTGTCCTGGCTCCGTGTTGAAGGTCCAAGATTTGAATCAATGTAAATAGGATCTCGTTTGTCAATTTAACATTTATTTGGTACTCCATAAGAATTAGAGACAATCTGGGACCTTACGCACATTGACAAGTGTAAAAGACCTTTAACAAAAATTAGGATGATGGATTTCTTCTTCAATATAGTTCCACATTCTTCTACCATATAGTTCCACAAGTTCTTCAAAATAAATCCATCCGGATTGAAATTTCGGTCAACCCTCGGTTGGCTTGTCGGTTAACCGACAGGGTCATGTCGGTCGACCGACAAGTTGACCGACGGCTAGCCGAGACCAAAAATTGGGAGAAAACAGCTCTCGGGAATTAGAACCGAGGGGTTGTCGGTTCACTGTCGGCTGACCGACACTTCAGCATCAGAAATTGTAGCTCTCTGGAATTGGGACCGAACTGGTGTCGGCTCCCTCGGCTGACCGACAACTGACCGACGTTACTGCGAACACCAAATTCTGAAGCTATTTTCAGTCCCTTCTTTCTCCAAACACTCCTCATTTTTAAGGGTCAGATCCCTATAATAAAGTGAGCCAAAAGCTCCTCCATATCATCATTCAAAACTTCTATTCCCAACACTACAATTCCACCATTCAACACCTCCAAACATCTAACCAATATCTTCTTTCCATTTATTCAATTATGTGGGATCCATCACACTATGAACCATTCAAGTTAACACAAACATGTACATTTCTAAGAAATAAAATGAGATAGAAAGATACATTAATTGATGCATTTGAAATCAATGGGAGACAAGTCTTGAAACAAGGTTTAAGCAAATCATCCATTAATGAAAAATCAAGAATATAAATAAATATGGTTTAGCATCAAATAAATCGTTTCATCCACTTGCCTTAGGTCCAAGGCTAGCAAATCAACCTCTAATTACACTCCAAGCCAAGAAATCACAACCTATGCAAAAACCCCCAAAAACAAGTCCTAAAATGTCAAAACCAAGAAATACAAAGAGAAAGCTTTCAATAATGGAGATGGAGAGTCTCATGGGCTAGGAAAACACAAATTTAGAAGAAGGAAGAGATTGCTTACATGGAAGGTCTTCAAATGCACAAAGTTAGCTCGAAGAGGATCCTAAGATGGCTGATTTTCTCTTCAAATGGCATCAATGGAGAGCTTGAGATGAGGGGAAGAAGATGGGCTCAACTCTCTATTTTTGTAAGCTTAAAGGTGGGATTAGGGAGAAAAAACAAGAGAAGAAGAAAGGGGATGGAAAATCCCCATTTCCCTACACAGTCACCGCCTCTCTCAGCTGGGACGACTGGGAGAGATGAGGGAGAGGAGTGGTGGTACTTATAATGGGTGGGTGCAGGGCCCCACCACATTTAAAACTTACAAATGGAGATTAGAAGGCTTTCTATACATCGGATCAAGAAACTTAAAACATGAAAAGTGTCCGAAATAAAATTATCTTTCCGACAAGGTTAATATTGACATACTTCCGTGATGGAACAACGCTTCTACTTGGTTCTAACGAGGTCGGCGGACGTGGGAGTCCGTTGGGTCCGACCCTTTCGTAACCGGGGGGCAAAGGCGTGCATCAACATCTTTTTTGTGGCAGTGTGCCAGATTTTCTATTTTACTTGGACTTATACGTGGTGATCCGAAGATCGACCTTCGCAAGTAAAAAGGAAATCAACTTCTTTCAAGTTTTCCATTGCACATATATTTAAGAAAAGAGACATTTTTCTTGGTTTGCCGTGAAAGGCGATTTTTTTGGCATTTATAGCCGATTTTGACGTTTATAGCAGATTTTTGGCGTTTATAGCCGATTTTGGCGTTTATAGACGATTTACAATCCTTATCAATAATGAAAGACAAGAGTTGTGATTTTTGTTTCTTTTGAAAAAATACAAACTACAATGAAAAGCAAGAAAAGGAGAATCAACTTCTCAGGAGATTGTGGGGGACCCGTTCATATTGACGGTCGCAAGCCATATGTGGACTTCGCCTTCATCTATGCAGATGAGAACAGAGGATGCTATTGATTCGCTTGGCTTGGCTATAACCTTAAGTTTTTAGAGGACAAAGACCAAAAGGAGGTCCTATGTCCAATAAAAAAACCAAGTAGACGGGCTGAAAAGCCACGTCTAAGCCATTGGAGGCAGAAGGAGAAGGCAAGGACCTTGTGGGGGGGGGGGGGGGTACCCCCCAAGGGACTTTTGTCACCTTGTAGCGGTGGTCGGTGTAGAACTTCCGCAGAGTTTTCTCTCTTTCTTTCTCTGGATTTCTGTGCTTTTTTTTTTCTGATCTGGGATCTGTCTTCTTTTTCCGATCTGGAATTCTTTGGAATGCTCTCCTATTTATAGGCTTTTAGGTAGTCATTTAGGAGGATTTATGAGCCTTAATTGTCATAAAGCTACATAAAGGGAGGAGTTACAAGATTGAATTCTTTATTTTGTAACTCCTTTTTCTTGGCTTCGGATTGGCCGGAGGAGATTGAGGGCATTTAATCGCCTTTAATCGCCATGATGGGAGGAGTTTCATGGGTTAAATGCCATGAATCTCTTGACTTGTAACTCCCGGATGCTTGCTTCTGATTGGGCCGTCCAAAGAAATGGATTAATGACTGTAATAAAGCTAGTCAATTAATCGCATTAAGTGGTCGCCGAGCAGTTGAAGAGTCGCGGGCCGTGCCGCATCTTTTGGAATTCTTCTGGCGATAATCATCGATGGATCTTCATGTAGATCGACATTGGATGACCATGTAACTTCAGGTATTGTTTGCCAACAGCGAGTCGGTGCCATCTGTCCTGTCGATTTCTCGATCGGTCGGGTAGAAAGCACACTTTTTCTTGGTTGACCGGTTGGCGATCAATGTTGATTTTGATACTCTTGATGATTGACCCGTGTTTTTTATGGATGTCAGAGGATTTGGTGTCTCAAAAGTATGAATTTTGAAAAATCCCTGAAGTCGGATGCTTCGAATCACGAAAAAACGACGAAAAATGGGATTTTCGGGGCCCACCCGGCGATCCTGGGCCTCATGGTTGCCGGCGACCATGGGCCAAGGTCGCAGGGGCCTACGACCCTCAGCCAGGGTCGCAGGGGTCTGTGACCCTTGAGGGATTTTCTCCCTTTTTATCCCGTTTTGCATCCCGTTTTTTATGTTTTTCGATTCTTTTTTCTTCTGTATTTTTCCTTAACATTTTTTATCATTTGTTGGCCTGTTTTCTCTGTAGAAAACCTGATGAGAATCCTTTCATTTTATTTTGCAAAGTTTCCAATTTTCTGAGAAAGCAGAAGACTTTGTCGCGCAGAGCTGCCGATTTTCCGTCAGAAGCTGAAACTGGGCCAAATGATGTCGGAATGACCTAAAATTTGGGGTGAAGCCTGCTGAGCAATAAATAAGACCAACCATAGGCTTTTGTTTGAGTCTTGAAGCCGTTTGGGGTCCTATCACCAGTAGAATTGCTTTTGTCGCGATGAAGATGTCGCGGCTTGATGTGCGGTCAACCGATGTCCGATTGACTTGAAATTTGACAGGGAACCTATTGGAGTCATTTTAAGATGATCTATAGGCTCTGTCTTGGAAACCATGGTCCCGGGGAGCTTCGCCGCCGAGAGGCCTGATTTGGCTTCCGAGCGTCAAAGTATGGTCAAATGTTGTCGAAATGACCTGAAATTTGACGTGTAGCCCTTTGTTAGCATTTTGAAGCCGTCCACGTGCTCTATCTGATGAGTGATGGCCTCGGTGGTTCTCGCCACCGAGAGGCTTGATTTAGCTGTTCGAGTGTTGATGTAGGGTCAAACGTTGTCGGTTTGACTCGGAACTTGACGTGGAGCCTTTTTGATATATTTTGAGACCATCCATCGGCTCTGATCGAAGATTTGGTGTCTCCGATGCTTTCGCCGCCGGAAGCTCCTTTTCAGCTGCCGGAGAAGCGAAGTTAGGCCACATGATTTTGAAATGGCCCGAAACTTCTTGTGTACTCCTCTTTTGGCTGTCTTGAAGGATCTTGCAGTTTTTGTTTGATTTTGACAATATTTAATTTTTTGGAAGTAGCATTGCCAATTTATGGCAGGTTGCGACTTCATGTAGCTTTTTGAATCTTGAAAAGGTAAAGTAACATTTTTGGTGTCAACATTCCGGGGTCCACAGAAAAAGTCAACTGTATGATCAAAGGGATCAAAATAATGAAAGATTTGGGATTACAAGGGTTAAAACATCAATTTCTGGGCATCAGATGCGATCGACAAAGAAGAGAGAAATGTTCCTCATAAGATCTAGTTTCCAAAAAGTATATATTTGGCAAGGTTCTGAGATCTCGAAATCTGGGTCCAGATTTTGTGTAAAAAGACTGATTTTGCCCCCAGGGATAGAAAAACTGGTTTTCGGAGCTTTGAATGAGCACGGAATGAACACTAAAGTTGTAGGGAATGGCGAGAGTAGTCAAATGAAGCTGAAATGAGAATTTTTAGAAATCAAAGAGAATATCTCCACAATGACCACACAAAACAAATAGGATCCTATGGTCACTGTCTAGGTTCACTGACTCTCCAAACTAAAGAAAATATAATCATACTCAGAAATTCGATCAAACAACCGGTAAACCCACTGAGAAAACTGATCCATGATTAAAAACATGCTAAACCAGGAAATCTGGGGTCGGGTTCTCACAGAGCCCATGCTAACATTGCACCGATTCACTACTGCACAAGCTGATTGTCACAAACACAACCACGCTTGGTTTCTAAAATAGGCTATCGAACTTATTAGGGTGTGATTTGTCCGACGAGTAATGCTAAGTCTCATTCAATCTTTTGATCCACATCACCCCAATGCACACAAGACTGAGTTAGTGTTCCATACATCTGTACGCACCAATAAGATCCATATTGACCTGATCAGCATATCATACAAATGCATGCACCTCATCCTATCAGTCACTAAGACATCAAGGGCGGTCTTTATCCATGCGAGTGGATGAACTCACCTGTTTGGTGCCACGTGTGCATCTAATACACACGCTTATTGTGTATGTTGCCAATGTAAAGAATATGCACATGCATGAATGAAAGGAATATAACACGCATATAACCACAAACAAAAAAAAACTTTTATTAAAATAAGTCCAATACACTCCCACTGAATAAAAGGATTACATATATTGCATTCCCATACGCCTTAAATGAATAGTGAATAGTTCTCACGCCAAGGGTTTGGTCATCGGGTCAGCAATCATTTCCAAAGATGGCACATGAGATATCACTATTCTTTTGCTACTTGTTCATAGATAAAATGATACTTTCGTTTGATATGTTTTGCCCTCTGATGAAACTGGGGGTCTTTTGCCAAGCATATGGCAGTTGTACTATCTGTTCTCAATGGAATGGGATCACGGGCAATAGATACTAGTCCCAAATCCAATAGAAAACGGCGAATCCATACGACCTCCATGGCCGCCAGTGCACAAGCAACATATTTGGCCTCCGTGGTCGACATGACCGTACACTCTTACTTCTTACTGGACCATGAAATGGCTCCCCCACCCAGTAAGAACACATATCCCGATGTGGATTTGCCATCTTCGGGATCATCCGAAAAAGATGAGTCACTGTATGCTAATAAACTCAAGCCACCACCGTGATAGCAAAGCATCATATCTTTTGTGCCCTTTAAATATCGGAAGATTCATTTGACGACATTCCAATGAGCAACACCCGGGTTACTTTGAAATCGACTAACCAACCCAACTTCATAGCAAATATCGGGGTGTGTGCACAACATAGCATACATTAAACTTCCTACAGCGTTAGCAAAGGGTATGGAAGCCATTCTTTTTGTTTCATCATCGGTTTGAGGACATTGCATTACACTTAATTTGCAACTCTTATCAATCGGGGTCTCTACAGGACTAGCATTGGTAATTCTAAATTTCTCTAGAATTTTCTCAATGTAAGTTGTTTGGGACCCCCCAAGAATGCGTTTTGAATGATTCCGCGTGATTTTCACCCCCAAAATGAACTCAGCCTCACCCAAATCTTTAGTTGACAACCAAGCTTTGGTCTCAATTAAAAATCCAATATCATTACAAGCCAAAAGAATATCATCAACATAAAGGGATAGCAACACAAATTTATGTTTAGATCGCTTAATGTAAACACAATGATCTTCGTAACACATGGAGAAACCATTTGACATGGTTCTATTATGGAATTTTTTGTACCATTGTCTCGAGGATTGTTTAAGGCCATAGATAGATTTATGGAGTTTACAAACTTTATCCTCATGGCCTTTTTCCACATATCCTATTGGTTATTTCATCTATATTTCCTCCTCAAGATCACCATTTAAAAAAGCAGTCTTAACATCCATTTGGTGTAGTTTTAAATCCAAGTGGGCCACAATAGATAAGACCATTCGGACAGAAGAAAATCTCACCACTGGGGAGAAAGTTTCTTCATAATCCACACCTTCTTTCTGTGTGAACCCCTTAGCCACAAGCCTAGCTTTAAAGTTGTCAATGGAACCATCGGCTTTTCGCTTGATTCTCAAAACCCATTTATTTGTAATGGCTTTCCTATCCTTGGGAAGATCCACAAGATCCCATACATGGTTCTTACACATTGAGCTGATCTCATCATTCATCGCGAGCATCCATTCCTTCGAGTTTACCGATTCCATTGCTTCTTTAGAAGAACATAGTCCGTCTTCGTCAGTTACAATGTATGCATAAGAAGTTCCCTCAATTTCAAAATACTTCTTTGGAATTAATCCACGAGAAGAACGACGAAGGGCATCATGATCACTTCCACTTGCTTGTGACTCCATAGGATCTCTCCCACTAAGACCAGAAAGTGGTGCTGGCTCCCCTTGGTAGGAGAAGTCATCCATTTCAAATAGTTCAATGGACACCCTTGTCTTCTTCTTTTCAGGGTATTGAAACTCGAAGAAATCTACGTCATGAGATTCTTTTTCAATTAATTTGCCATTGACATCCTCATAAACTAGAACGTATCCTTTTGACAATTCAGAGTATCTTACAAAGATACTTGGAATTGTCTTACGCTCCAATTTATTAGGATGCGGGATAAGGACATGCCTTAAAGAACCCCATCGGTGTAGGTCAACCAAGGAAGGTTTTCTACCGGTCCACAACTCATACGGAGTCTTTGGAACAGACTTAGAAGAGACTCTATTTAATGAGGAAGGTTCACCTGAGCTGCAGCTGAGGGGACCATTCAGCTGGGGCGTGTGACTCAAGCTTGTGGCAGGGGCAAAATAAAAATGAATTTTTCCGGGCCCGCTCATCCAATCTCTGATTCCCCCCTTTTTCCCCCTTTCGTGATGTAGCTAAAAAAACTAAGAGAACTGCTGCAACTCTCTCGCTCGTCTCTCTCTCGTTGCATGCCTCCCTCGCTCGTCTCTGCCTCTCAACTCGCCTGCATCTCTCTTGGCCGTCGTGTGTCTCGCTGCAGCTCTCCCTAACGACGTCTCTACCTTTCTCCATCTACTGTCTTGCGCTCCAATCTCCTCCTAGATCCAGAAAAAGGGCGCCCCCATCTTTACCGTAGGACCATCGCTTTGAGGAGGGGTTCTCTCTGTAGCGATCACTATCTTATCTCCCTCTCTTCGGCGAGATCTATAAAAGCTCCCTCACGTGGGCACTCTCCTTTGCATAGAAACCATGCATGGCCTCTATCCCTCGCGCGATGTCGTCTGCAAAGCTCCCAGACGTGGGTTCTCCTCTATCCCTCCCCATCTCTCCACTGCAGCGCCCAGCTCTCCCATCTCCGCTCAGATCCATAAAAGGGGCTTTTCTTCTGCAACAAAAGGGTAAGAAATTATAGGTTTTTTCTTTGTGATTTTTAGTGAAAATAGCAGGTTATTTAGAGCTACTGTTATCCAGAAATAGTTGCCGAAACTAAATCATTTGAAAATGGAGAATGATAAACTGAGTAGAGGCAAATCTATTTTAGTGTTAGACAAATCACAGTTTTAGAGTATTTCCAGTTTTCTTGCAATCTTAATAAAATGGAACAAGACCGATCTCGATATCTCTTTCTTTGGAATTGTATGATGAAGAGGATGTGATGTGATTGATCTCTGGTTGATGAAATCATTCTGATCCTGTTGATTCTAATTCATAGCATTGAAAAAATGAAAACTTGTCTCACAACAGGTAGGTAAACTGATTTCTGCAATCGTAGTACTAGAGGGTCACCACTGTCACACCAAACAAGAGAACCTCTAAAACATAGAAAATGAAAACTTCTGCTTAAATATCCACTCAGTGTGGAAATAAAGAAGACTTTAGCACTGAGTCCAATTGGGACCGCATAAAATTGGACGAAATGGAGTAGTGTGTACCTCTGTGTACATGATTTGTTGATGGCATATTTAGGCTACTCTGTTGTCAACCAGCCTCAAATGAATGAATTTGGACTTTTGGCATCCAAAAAAGCCGCAGTAGATTAAGGAATTTATTTTCCTCTTAACTTTTGGTTTCATTCTGTGACGTTGAATTCATTTCTTTTACTTTGTAGGGCTTCAAATGCATTGAGGATGGATACGCTGAAGTGTTGGATTTGCTCCAAAATAACGTTTGTAATGTTTGTTATTGTATGCCCGATGGATCTGTGTAATTTGAATCTCAGATGGGTCTTTGTAATTTCTTTGTAGTTGTGTGTAATTTGAATCTCAAATGGGTCTGTGTAATTTCTGTCACTATTAGACATTGTTGAGAAATGCTTGTCTGCGAATGATGTACATGCAAGTAAAAAATCTATATCCAGTTATTTTAATTCAACCTGAAGGATTTCATTGCAATATTGGTATGATCTTGTGCATGCAGTGCCTATGATTCAAGGACTCAGATAACTGTGTGCAGACTGGTGTTTGAGTGGTTTATATGAGGAATGATGTAGTGAAAGCCAGCCTTGGCATAACTAGGTATAATCACTAAATGGAGCCCAATATGGACCACTTAATCAGTGCAAGGTAGCATAGGAAGGTACACGGTAGATTGTTATGGTCCAGCATCAGCTTGATTAGATGATGATATCATTCGAGACCATCTAAAATGAACAGATGGTACAATTTCTTGTAACCGTCAATTTTGCAAGTGCATCATTTGATCGTTTTATTAAGGGACAATGCTAGCTGAAGCTTGTTGAAGCATGATCAATTTGTGCAGCCTTACCATCAGGCTAGAAAGTTCGTTTTGTCCAGCCCACATGCTTAAGTTTTAAGGCCATTTAAAATGAGCAGATTGAACAATTTGTTCCATGGTGCCATCCTATGAAAGTTCGTTTTGTCCATGGTGCAGATTGAACATGCCTAATATTCAGCCTGGATCCAACCCACATGCCTGAAAGTCAGACCAGCCATTCTTTTTAAGATAATACTGTCCACAGAAACAAGTTAACAGTTCTGGAGACTACATTTCACAAGTTAACAGTTAATAGAGATAATACACGTGCATTTGGAAAATGTGGTCGAAACAATTAAAACCTAATAGAGATAACTATCATCCCGTTGCAAACTTTGCTCCCCCATGCATATGTAACAAATATTAGAAACATCATTAATATGTAGCTGCGATAATTTGGGTGTTGTTGCCGGAAACTCTGAGCTTCTATACTCTCTCAAAAGTTGGATTTCATGCTTAATCTCCCACTTCATCTCTTCAAGTGACATTCTCGTTTCATCCATTCTACTTTCAGTTTACACACGTCCTATGTTTCGATCTGGTGTACATTCAGCAGCAGACTCATCCATCCAAATGAATAACCCACAACCTCTTTCTCCCTACACACGAATTCATAGCAAATGCAATATTAATATTGGACGACGAAAATGAAATTAAATTGAATCTTAAAAAAAAATTAACATTCTTTTATGGGATATATTGAGTTTAATGTGAATCACTCACTTGAAGGCGACATGTCGAAGAAGGCGTATCTATTGATTTATGTAAATTTGATCGAGCTGAGAAATCTGCAAAACCTGAGAAATTGGCACAAAACATAAAATTGAGCACTCTATTCAAGCATCTTGTTGATGACATTTCAAAACATAAAATTGTGCACTCTATTTAAGCATCTTGTTGATGACAATCCAATGACTTATGATACTGAGTTTTGTCTTGTTGAACATTAACATAGCATCCTACCCCCCTTAATCATTGAAATTACACCTTTTCCATTTTCCACTTGACTAGCTGATAGAATTTTATTTTATTTTTTCAAAATGAAAGAGTAGGAAGAACGATTAGGAGATACAAATTATATGGTGTGGATTGTAGTGTGACGCGGCTCCATATGGTTGGGAACAAAGACATGTGGAGAAGAAGGAAGAAGAACCAAAGAGAAGAAATGGGTTTAAGGGAGGTTTAGGTCTACCTACTGGTGGTTAGAATGAACACCTTAATGAACACCTTAACAGTAATAGCAACAGCTAAAGCTACAATAGTGACAACAACAAAAGCAGGTAGAAGAAGAAAAACAAAACAAAAAAAAAATCACACACAGAGAGAGAGAGAGAAACTGAGAAACAAAAAGTTAGAGAGAAAGAGAATAGAGAAAAGGAAAGGAATAGAGAGAGAAGAGAGGGAACAGAGAAAAAGAAAGGAATAAGCCATTTTACTGTTCACGCTTTATCATCTGCATCCCCTTCTCTCTCTATATATATCTCGCTCTCTTTATTGTAGGAAATAAAGGGGGGCAAGGGCATGACTTCATGGCTGGGTTCTCACATGGAAGGGTGGAGTGTCTGACTTCATGGCCGGGTTCCCTTCATCCAAAAACCAAAATAGATTGAGGGCGAAATGCCCTTTCGATCAAACAATCTCAATAAATCCAAGCAAGAAAAAGAGTAACATACCAGCTCTAAAAACAGATGAAAAAAATAAAATAAAATAAGCATTACAAACCAGAACGTGGAAGATGAGATCATTTTGGGAGTTTTCTTACCTCGATTTTGTTGAAGGATTGACTTCCTTTTATGGATCTGGCCGGAGATGGGAGCGCAGGACGTGTAATGGCGGAGATGGGGCTGGGCAGGCGGAGATATCTGAAGGGCGAAATGAGAAGTTGCTGGCAGTCGAGAGAAGGAGAGATGGGGAGAGGGAGGAATTGACGTAAGGGAGCGCGTGCAGACTAGAGAGGGCTCTAACCAGCTGACAGAATGGAGATGGGGGCGCCCCTTAACTGGATCAGGGCGGAGATTGGAGCGCAGGACAGTAGATGGAGAAAGGCAGAGACGTCGTTAGGGACAGCTGCAGCGAGACACATGATGGCCGGGAGAGATGCAAGCGAGTTGAGAGGCAGAGACGAACGAGGGAGGCGTGCAGCGAGAGAGTTGCAGCAGTTCTCTTGGCTTAGGTTTAGCTACATCACGAAAGGGGGAAATCAGAGTTTGGATGAGCGGGCCCTGAAAAAATTCATTTTTGTTTTGCCCCTGCCACACGCTTGAGTCACACGCCCCAGCTGAATGGTCCCCTCAGCTGCAGCTCAGGTGAACCTTCCTCCATAGTCAGTTGACGAGAAATTCCATTTTCTATGTAAAAACTTTTAAAAATCTCCGAAGTGTATTCTCCACCTCGATCGGTCCAAGGGTCTTGATGTTTTTGTCAAACTTATTTTGAACTTCTTTTGTAAAAATCTTGAAAAAATCAATCGCCTCATATTTGTGGGAAATCAAAAACACACGACCATAACGAGAGTAATCATCAGTGAAAGTAATAAAATACCAAGTTTCTTGTCTATTAGCCACGCTCATTGGTCCACAAATGTCAGAGTGGATGATCTCAAGGGTGGCTTTGGATCTTTCTGCCTTTGGAAAAGGTTTTCTTGTTGCTTTGCCTGTTATACAAGATTCACATGTGGACAACTGTACTTGTGTGAGAGATTCAAGCAGTCCTTCCCTAGCCAATCGGATCATTCGATCTTTACCTATGTGGCCCAATCGAGCATGCCACTTAATAGATTCGGAACTTGTGTCATGTACCATAAATAAATCAGAAAATCCAACCATTGAATTTTTGAAATCCAAAACATATACGTCTCCTACAATAAAACCCCACGCATAAATAGAACTATTTTTTCTAATGGAAACTCTATCCCTAGTAAAACGAAAATCAAAACCGTCCCTCGCGAGGCGGAGGAGATTCCGCCTCATGCCAGGTACAAAAAGCGTCTCATGGAGCACCATAGTTTTTCCTGTAGACGTTGGAAGAAAATAATCACTGATTCCCAATACATTTTCTAAAGAATTATTTCCCATGTAGAGCTTGTTGCAGCCTACATCTATTGACTGGAACTCCCGAAAACCACTCATATCCTTTGTCACGTGCTTGGTTGCCCCTGAATCAATTATCAATCCATTAGAACTTTCATCCACATCAGACCAAAGAGAGTGACAAAGTTAAGGTGTTTACCGTATTTCGCTTGGGACAAGTTTTAGCGATGTGGCCAAGTTCCTGACATTTATAGCATTTGGTTTTGGCTAAGTCTCTGGGCTTGTTACGCTTCCGATGCTTCTTTTGGTCTGGCTTGGGTGCATTCGGGTCCATATTAGGCTTCTTCCGGCTGTCTGCCCTATTTTCCTTCTTCTGTCCAGGTAGATATATTTGTGATTTTGATCATAAAAGACGCACTCCTAGTGAACTCACATCTTCAAGGCCCGCTGTTAGTTGGAGTTGGGCGTGGTGGTTGAGTGGTGTAGCATAAGTGCATACCCCCGTGGAGGTATTTAGTAATAAATATTATTAATATTATCAAAGATACAAAGGACCTGTCAAGAGTTTCTTGGTGTCGCTTTCAGCCACATCTCCAGAAAGCTCAATGAAGAGACTAGTAGTCCGGCAAAATCTTATCTGATGGGGAGAGTATTTTGATGGTACATGGTTTGATATGTTAGGTATATTACTTTTGGGTTTTGGCCCCTTATTGCTCACCTCTCATCTCTCGATGGAGGCTTCTGTATATTTATTTACATTCTTTTGAAATAAAATTCAGTTGATTTTCAAAAAAAAAAAAAAAGGGAAAATTAAGGTAAGTTCAACGAGTTGCAAAATTGTTGGTGAAAAATATTGCATTTGTAAATATCCAAAATTACTGAGTCAAAAAAGTGATTAAAAGAGATTATCTGCCTAATACATGATTTTGAAAGATATTTCATACTCATTCTACTGAAACCAACTCAATAATTTTTTCTAAGGAGATTTATCCATGAAGTTGTGCTTTCCATTTCATTATCCTCCTCCTCCTCATCATCATCATCATCAACATCAACATCAAAGCCTTGTCCCAACTATGTTACCATTAGCTAGTGCTTTCCAATGGAATTAGAATAATTGTGAGCCAAATACTAGCATTCATATTAATTTATTTATCTTCCTTGTAGGAATAAACTTTCTCAGTTCATTGCACATATTCTGATTTGATACCATACTTCAGCACTAATAACATGATATGTAAAGAAGATCTTGAATTATCTCTGTTCTCCCCTTGAATTGATCAATTGAAGGAGCTGGTAGATTGGGCGCATAAGAGCAAGTTCAACGGTAAGATGCATGCTTGTGGTCATGATGCTCATGTAACAATGGTACTTGGTGCAGCTAAATTGCTTCAACTTTGAAAGGATGAATTGAAGGTAAGTAAATCCATGAGATGTATGCATGAAGCTCTGAAATTTACTTTTGTTGATGCTTTGATGATCGGAAAGTTATGCATCTGCATTTATAGACTCTATATGACAACCTTGAAAGATGCACCTCAAATGGATAGCTATATAAATATTTTGACAGAAGGTACAGTTATTGGCGCTGGAAACCGAACTCATTACCTTTCATACTGTTTTTATTTCCTTTTCCTCCCAAAATTACTTCCAATGCTGATGGCTGATATTGCTTTCATGCAGAAGTGTGCAAACCATTTGCACAACTAGTGAAGATTCTATCATTAAATTTTTTTGAAGATTTTCTGGTTGTTGAATCACCCCAAAAATCATGCTGCTGAAATAAAAACGCACTTGTGAGGCAGGCTCACTCAAAAAATGAAATTTCACTTTTGGGGTGCTTTGAAATCAACCATTGAGAAATTCATCTCACATACATTAGTTATAATAAAATGGTGCAAGGTTAAAACTCCATTACCTTTGTGTGGGGATATTCCCGAACTCTTCAGAGTCTCGGACAGATGCTCCATCTCGGGCTCCCACACCAGCTAATCCATCTCGCCAAGGCTCGGTCTCTGTCTCCATCAGCTCTGCCAGGTGCTCCCACCTCGGTCCATACCTCCACCTCGGCAAACTCCCACTTCGACCAAAGCATCCCACTTCGGTCAAGTGCTCTACCTCGGCACCTTTGCCAGATCTCTTTCTAGCCAAGTCAAGGTTGTTCCCGACCTCGGCTCCCCAACCTCGGCAACACACCCTAACCTCGGTCACAATGCCAGAGCTAGGCAAGGCAGGGGCTGACAGCTGTCCTCCCATGGACGCTCAAGCAGG
This sequence comes from Litsea cubeba, assembly GCA_012931725.1. NCBI lineage: Eukaryota > Viridiplantae > Streptophyta > Magnoliopsida > Laurales > Lauraceae > Litsea > Litsea cubeba. The sequence continues at coordinate 41,670,877 of CM022952.1, forward strand.
CTACGGCACGTGTGACAAGATAAGGGCACCACCCATAGTCCCTGACAGATCGCTGTCCACAGCTCCCAAAATGCCATGATATGGCTCGATGGGACTGCAATTAAAGAAAAGTAGGCTACGATGGGACTGCGCCTCCCTAGTACCTGATAAAGTGGGCTATGACAAGACAGTCAACCACCTCTTGCCTCCTCTCTTCTTCTATATAAACACAGCTACAGCTTCAGAACAGAGGAGGCCACTCTGGTACGCCCATCTTCTTCCCCAAAAATCTCCATCCTTTACTTAGTTCTCACACTAACTTAGGCATCGGAGAGCCCTGCGCTGCCCACAGCCAGGGTCCTCTGACCTACTATTCTTCTTCCTTTTCTCAGGCTTCAGGCGCAGGCATCGGTGTTCCTAATCTCTTTGGACAAGTCCCTGCAGGCACCCCCCTCTTCTTGTGAGTTACATGTTTTGCACTTAAAATTGGCGCCATATGTGGGAAACGAGCAAAAGGTCATCTTCCCAAACACCATGCCTCGAAGAACCAGAAAGGAAAAGGAACCATTGACACTGTCGACACAGCTGCCGACTGTCCCCCGCCGGGAAAGGTCAAGAGCAAGATCTGGTCCAGCACGCATCCAATAGCAGGATACTTGATCGGGTTCATCCTCTAAGGATTCGACCTCAACTCCACCTTCCGAAAGGTGCACCCTGAAGGAAAATAGAAGCGACCAAGCTCATGGCGAAAGCTCGGGTAACAACCACGACTTCAGAGAGTGGCTTGATCGATATATCGAGCAAGCAGTACGACAGAACATGGAGGTAGCCGGTTACGCTCGAGTTCGGCTGAACTCTGACGATTTCGACACATCCCCTTTCTCTCTAGAGATTAGAAACTTCCCCCTTCCAGAAGATTTCAGTGTCCCGAGGTTCGTCGTTTACGATGGGACCTCGAACCCAGCAGCACACCACTGGCACTTCACTCAAAGGATGTCAGTGTGGGGCAACGCAAACCACTTGAACTGCAGAGTCTTCTCCTCCAGTCTCGGGGACCTCCCCCTAAGATGGTTCTGCGCACTCCCGCAAGGATCAATCACAAGTTAGCAGCAGCTCCGGAATTCCTTCATGGCGAAGTTCCAAGCTCACAGAGTCATCCCTAGGTCGGGCGCCGACTTGATGGCCCTCAGAATGAAGCATACCGAGAACATCACGCAGTTCGCCAGCAGATTCTGGACTATCTACAGCCAGATCAAAGAAGCCTCAGACAAAAATAGCAATCACGTCTTTCCAACAAGCTCTTCCGCCAGGCAACGAGCTTCGGAGAGACTTAGTCCTGCACCCTGTGGTCTCAATGAAGGCACTTATCGCCAGGGTGAACCAGTTTGTCAGGCAAGAAGCAGACGAAGCCCAAGCTCAGGAGCATTTCAACCTCTACGAAAACAACTAGACAGCTTCCAGCTCGGCGGATGTCTCCAGCTCGGTAGTTGCCTCCAGCTCGGTGGATGCCTCCAGCTCGGTAGCAGCCCCCAGCTCGGTAGAAATCTCCTCCAGCTCGGGAGACAGCTAGATGTCTCCTATGATCACTTAGCTTCGACCACCCGTCAGATTCGATCACACGACCCTCTACCGTCATCTCTGGCGGCTCGGTCCTCTACTGTCAGCTTCGATAGTGCCGTCAGCTTCGATGACACCGGCACGACCCTCTACTGTTGGCTTCGACCGTACGACCCTCTACCGTCATTTCGACGGCACGGTCCTCTGCTGTCAGCCTTGATCGCACGGTCCTCTACCGCCATCGGTCATCTAGAGCCCGGTGCTCCTACATCTCGGCCGCGCGCCAGATCTCGATCTCTTGCATCTCGGCTATGTGCCAGATCTCGACTTCATGCATCGCGGCAGCATCGCCAGATTCTCGACCTCATGTTGGTGTCGCCCTCGTGCTAGCTACGCGCTTGACGTAGGTTCGGCCTCATGTTGGTGTCAGACCCCGACCCAGGTTTGGAATATTTAATTATATTTTAATCGTGATTAGTTGATAAGCGGGGGTTAGTGGACGATTAGCTTATTTTTTTAAGCTATATTAGAATGTTTGAATAGCTTTGGGAACTTTCGAGAGTCGTTGACTTAGGCTTGACGCGGGCCGGGGCGCCCGTGTGTTGTGTGTGAATCTTTGGGGTTTAACTTTGATTTTTGTAAAATCCCAATTTTTATGTATTTTGACTCATTTCATTTAGATTATCAACTTTCATGTTTTGTCCGATTTGATTTAATGATCAGAAATCGTGTTTTTCGAGAAAAAGGTCAAAACTGACCTTTCACACAAAATCTGTACCCAAATTTTGAAAATTTCAGAAATTGACAAAAATATACTTTTTGGATATTAGATATTTCGCTGATCGTTTTTGTCTTCTTCGTCGTTTCCATTCGGGGCCCGTAAAGACCCTTTTCAGCCTTATGAAGATTGGGACCCACAAACTCATCTTATAAGAGATAAGTTCTCTTCTTCTCCCTTCATTCTTCTTTTCCTGCAACGGTCTGAGCCAAGGGATTTTCCCTCTCTTCCAACACTTTCTCTCTCCTCTAGAACACCCATCTCTTGGAGATTTCTTGAAGGATTGATCTCCTAGGTTTCTTCCTCCCTCTCCAAGCTTTCCAAAGATGTGTTTTTCAAAAGACTTGAGCTAGGGCAAGGTCCTCTTTCAAGCTTCTCTTCTTTGTTTGAGTTCTTCAAGGTTAGCAATGGCTTTCCAAACTTGAAATCTTTGTTTTCCTCTTCATTTAGAGTGTTTTCATCACACATGCAAGAGTTTCTCCTTGAGATTTACAAATGATTGATTTTAGGGTTATTCTTGGGAAACTTTTGGGGGTTTTTGTAGATTTGGAGCTTGAGGCCCTTTAGAATTGTTTGAAGAGTGATTTATCTCTCCTTTTGGCTTGAGGCAAGTAAATTTTCATATATTGAGATTGATTGATCTTCTATATGGTGAATGTTGGGTTTTTCTATGCATCTCTCTTCATTTCTATTTCCCCTCTTTGATCATTAGATGGATTACTTTGCTATGTTCATGAAATAGTCTCATTTATCTACCTTGAGTTGTTGTTTTCAACAATGCAAAGATTTTTGGATCAAATAGGTTTAGCTAAATGATGTTTAATGCTTGGTTTAAATTTGATTTGTTTGAGGGTTTGAATGAATTATTGTGATGGTTCAATGGAGTTGAATGAAGATATGAGGGACCCAAAGTGGTATGGAAGATACATATGTAAGAGAAGGAAGGAGAAAGAAGTGTAAAAAAAAATCAGAAAAGGGGCAAGAAAAACACCCCTGAAGAGTTGGACAGAAGACCAGCTCGCTATAGCGAGCGAGCCAGGCTTCTGGAATGGGGTCTGTTTAGCCCATTTTCTGGGCTGTTTGCCCAGCTGTTTGAGGCCTATTTAAGGCCCTTTTTTAAGGCCCTGTTGGGGACTGTTTTAAGCCCTATTGGGGGGCTGTTTCATGGGCCTGTTGAGACCAATTTTAAGACCTGTTTTGAGGCCTGGTTTAGCCTGATTCAAGGCCTGTCTTATGGCATGTTTCAGCTGGTTTAAAGGCCCTGTTCCAGGCCTGGTTTTAGCTAGTTTAAAGGCCCTGTTCCAGGCCTGGTTACAGCTGGTTTAGGGCCCATGTTTCCTACCCATCCTAGGCTCATTAACAGTCTTCTCTTTGGCCCTTGTCTCCCCATAGTTTGGAGCCCAATTTAACCCTCATTTGACATATAAAAGCCCAGAAAGGATACTTTGATTTGAACTACTGTGAATAGTGAAAATTCATTGAGAAGGTGATGAAACCCCTTGATGTTTAAATTACCTGGGAATGTATTCAAGCCTTTACATACACTTTATCTCCTAAATTGTTAATGATCTTCAGTGGCACCAAATTCCTCAATAAATAGCGACATTACTAGACTAAGTGTGTGTTGAGACAAACCATGGTAAGCCTTTGAACCATTACACACTAAATTCATTTCATGTTGAAAAGCTTTGCCGAGTCCGTTTATAAATCAATTTAAATGTCTTGAGTGCTTTACCACATTTATGAACATTGATAAGACTACTCATCTATTTTGCTTGGATTCGTCAATATGTGAGATATGTATTTGTTCGGAGTAGTTTTCTTATCCATTTTGGGAAATATATCTTTATGAACGGATTTATATTACTTCGAGGTTTCGAATTTTTACTCTAATGGCACCACTAAGCTTAGGTTACCTTGTCGGACTGATCATCCGGCTTGGAATCTTTAAATTATCTGCCAGCTGCTGCTTGGACTCTGTCTGTACCGACTATGGCAACGGTTTTATTTCCGGTCCCACGTGTAGTGGCTACGGTTCTGTTTGATAACGACCTTGTTCGTTCTGGTCCACATTTGTGGCTACGGTTTCTGTCTGCTCCCGTTACTTCGGTAACAGGAGAATTTAGCTATACGTGGTTTGCCAATGTTTTATACACTTGATGTTTTATCTTATGGTTCTTGTTTATTTCAACTTATTATAGTCTTGAAATTCGTTATAATTAAGATGTTGGACTTTATCTCGTCATTTCTATTATTAAGGATTTAATCATGGTTCTCATTTATTTAATGTTTTACTTTTTCTATCATCTTGTTATTTCTTATATTTGCTTGCCAGACCGTCGTGTCTGACCCGTTTTGCTTGGTGCCAGATATCGAGCCCCTTGCCGTTGAGGCGCACTTTGAGGCGGAACCTATAGTTCTTGTGGAACGCGAGTGGCAGCCTGATGATGTCACTTAGACGTCGGGTTGATTTCAGAGCTTCGATCACCTTTTTGGATAGATTATATTTTGGGATTTTGTTGTAGCCATTGTTGGCTTATTCTTTTTGGGAAATTGTAATTAATGGCTAACTTGACTTTTGTATTAAACTTGAAACTAACTTTGGGGCTTATCTATAGAATGTTTCTCTTTTTTATACTAGTCTTGAGCGTTCTCATCTTACCCATATATTATGGACTTTTATGTTTACTACATTGCTTCCGCGTAATCTATTCGTGTGAATGTGATTCTTAATAATCATTGTTGGATCGAATTTCAAGGATCCGTACCGCGGAAACCTATGGGAAACTAATGTGTGCGGGCGGAATTTTCCGGCCCGTCACACCACGACCTCGGATTTAGGTCTTGTTTATCGGGTCCTTGGTCCGGGGCGTGACAGGCTTGGTATCAGAGCGAGAAATATTTGAGACAATTAAAATTGGATTAGAAACACAAGGACGTGGCAACGATTCGTTAGAATTACCGCTAGTTAGCATTGATTGGGTTTGGGAACGCCTTATTTATTATATCTTATTGTACTAACAAGTTGTTTTGCAGCACTATGCCTCCACACAGACCTCCAGCGAATGCGAATGCATCGGGCAGTAACAATGATAGTGGGGTTGAGAATCAGATGAGAGGCCAATTTCAGCAGCTCCTGCAGATGTTAGTTGAACAACAACAGCGAGCCAATGAGAATCAAGCAAGATTCCAAGAGTAGATGGCAAAGAAAGACGAAGAGTTGACTCAGGTTCAGAGGCAGTTGCTTGAAGTTTTGGGTAGGAGACCAGAACCAATGCCTAATATGGAAGTTATGCATAACAGAGACCGGGATCCTAATGTCTTGTTTGAGAAGTTTAGAAAGAGAGGACCTAAGGAGTTCACAGGACAAGAAGATCCTTTAATAGCTGATGACTGGTTAGCCCACACGGAGAATATCTTTGATATCTTTACATGCACAGGCAGGCAACAGGTTCTTCTAGCAGCGTCTATGTTCACCGGATTGGCAGATATTTGGTGGAAAACTATTAAGGAAGGTTATCAGAATATTGAGAATGAGATTGCTTGGGCCACCTTCAAATAGCAGTTCAGTGAAAAATATGTCCCTGCACACATCAAGAAGCAGAAGGCAGCAGAGTTTCAGTTGCTCAAGCAAGAGGACATGACAGTCCTTGAATATCTTACCAAGTTTGAAAAGTTGTCTCGCTATGCACCGGAGCTTGTGGATACGGAAGAGAAGAAAATTACCAAGTTTATGGATGGCCTCAATCCCATCATCTTAAGGGATGCATTAGATGTGGTACCACCAACTACTTTCCAAGAGGCTATCAAAAGAGCTTACAGATTTGAAGACATCAACAATCAGATCATCAAGGATAATCAGAGGAAGAGACAGCAATACCAAGGGCAGAAACCCAACCAAGGCAAGAGACAGAGGACGCAGCAGAATACTCCAGCTCAAGGTGGGTGTGAGCATTGTGGCAAGAACCATCCTTCTCAGCAGTGCTATAGAGTTACTGGTGTATGTTTTAAGTGTGGTGGCATAGATCACCAAATGAAAGATTGCCCAAATAATAGAAATCAAGGCAATAGGGCACCTCAGCAGCCACCAAGGCAGGCACCTCAGCAGAACAAGCAGGCAGTTTAGAATCAACCAAGACAGCAGTAGAATCAGCAGCCCCGTCAACAACCACAAAATCAGAATGTCCGTCCACCGCAACAGAATCGGAATGTGCAGCAAGGAAGGCAGGATCAGAACCAGAATAGACCGCGTCAGCAAGGCCGCCTCAATCACCTCAACCAAGTGGACGCTGAGGCAGCGGGAGATGTCGTGGAAGGTAAACTCTTAAATTGTGAAGTAGAAGCTAAAGTGTTGTTTGATCCAGGATCTACCCACTCTTTCATATCCCCTGTGTTTGCTAAAATGATTAGTGTGCCTGCTAGAGAGTTAGAATTTGTTTTGACTGTTACGACTCCGGTAGGGAAATAAGTTGTGTAGTACATTTTACCCTAGTTGCTCAGTGAAGATAGGAGATGTTATATTCCCTGCAGACCTTATTATCTTAGTTATGCATGACTTCGATGTCATTTTAGGCATGGATTGGTTAGCGGGACATCATGCCTCCATGGATTACTATAGCAAGACCATTGCTTTTAGATTGGATGGGATATCCTCCGGGGTGAAATTTCAGGGAGAGAAAAGTGTTTCTCCGGCTAGGTTTATTTCAGCTCTTTCCGCAGCTAAGTTATTGAGATCAGGATGTGAAGGAGTCATTGCATTTATCTCCAAGGATGAACAGTCCCAAGGGGTGGAGAACATTCCGGTGGTGTGTGAGTTTCCCGATGTTTTTCCGGAAGAAATTCCAGGCTTACCACCTGTAAGAGAGGTTGAGTTCACAATAGAGTTGATGCCAGTGACTGCTCTGATCTCCATTGCTCCTTACAAGATGGCTCCAGCAGAGTTAGGAGAATTGAAACTATAGTTACAAGAGTTACTAGACAAAGGCTTTGTTAGGCCAAGTGTTTCACCATGGGGAGCCCCAGTACTATTTGTCAAGAAGAAGGATGGAAACTTGAGAATGTGTATAGACTACAGAAAATTGAACCAAGTGACCATCAAGAACAAGTACCCTTTGCCAAGGATAGACGAGTTATTTGACCAGTTGCAAGGAGCAGAATTCTTCTCGAAGATAGATTTGAGGTCCGGATATCATCAGTTGAGAGTTAGAGAATCAGACATCCCGAAGACAACTTTCCGGACTAGATATGGGCACTATGAATTTTTGGTGATGCCCTTCGGACTGACGAATGCACCAGCGGTATTTATGGCCGTTACGAACAAGATCTTCGCGCCTCACCTAGATCAGTTCATAGTCGTCTTTATTGATGACATATTAGTGTATTCCAAGTCAAGAGAAGACCATGAGCAGCACTTGAGGACTTCGTTGCAGTTGTTGAGAGATAACCAATTGTATGCAAAGCTTGGGAAATGTGATTTTTGGCTAGAACAAGTCACCTTTCTTGGTCACATCATTTCTAGAGAAGGACTAGCAGTTGATCTAGCAAAGATAAAAGCCGCCATCAATTGGGAGAGGCCGAAGAATGTGACTGAGATTAGGAATTGAAGGAACACGAGAAGAAATATGCGACGCACGATTTGGAATTGGCAGCGATAGTGTTCGTGTTAAAGATGTGGAGACACTATTTATACAGAGACAAATTTGAAGTTCATTCGGATCATCGTAGCCTCCAATATTTATTCTCTCAGAAGGAATTGAACATGAGACAAAGAAGATGGATGGAGTACATCAAAGACTATGATTTCCCAATCATTTATCATCCGGAAAAGGTTAATGTAGTGGCAGAAGCATTGAGTAGAAAATCAGTTTGTTTGGCCAGTTTGCAAGGGTTTTACAATTTTCAGCAATTCGAGGAATTGAGGGTGGAATTCCAACCCTTGAAGGAAGGAGTTATGTTGGCAAATATGATAGTGTCTGAGCCCGTCTTCATTCAGAAAATCAAGGACAGTCAAATGCAAGATCCAGACTTGGCCAAAATTGTGGAGCACATCTCGGAACGCCCAGATTTTCAAATCATGGATGGAGTTTTGTACTTTCGTGGCAGGCTTTGTGTTCCAAAGATAGATAATTTGAAGAATGACATTATAGTAGAAGCTCACAATACGAGGTATTCTGTACACCCGGGGAGCACGAAGATATACCAAAATTTGAAGAGTCATTTTTGGTGGAATAATATGAAGAGAGAGATAGCAGCCTTCGTATCCAGATGCATGACTTGTCAATTGGTGAAGGCAGAACATCAGAAACCACCTGGTCTTTTGCAGCCATTAGAAGTCCCATAGTGGAAATGGGAGCACCTGACTATGGATTTCGTCTCGGGTCTACCGACTACAAGCAGAGGGAACAATGCTATTTGGATCATAGTAGATTGGTTAACGAAGTCGGCACACTTTATTCCTTTGAAGACCGGGAAGAAAATGCACATGTTGGCTTTAGCACAAGCCTTCGTGAAGGAGATTGTTACTCATCATGGTCAGCCAGTCTCCATTACTTCAGATCGAAATAGTAGATTTATTTCGAGATTTTGGAAGACTTTAGATGATCGATGGGGACGAAGCTCCAATTCAGCACCACATATCACCCGCAAACTGATGGTCAATCGGAGAGAACTATTCAGACCCTTGAAGACATGCTTAGGGCTTGTGTACTTGACTTCAAGAATCAATGGGATGAGAATTTACCTCTTTGTGAGTTTGCCTGCAACAACAGTTACCATTCAAGCATGGGGATGGCCCATTTCGAAGCGTTGTATGGTAGGAAGTGTAGGACCCTAGTGTGTTGGGAAGAAGTTGGAGAACGCGGTTTTCATGGTCTTTCTTTGGTTGAAGAAACTAGTGATAAAGTCAGAATCATTCATGAACGCTTGAAGATTTCGAGAAGCCGACAGAAGAGTTATGCTGACGTTCGAAGGAAGGATCTACAATTCCAAGTTGGGGACAAAGTGTTTTTGAAGGTATCTCCAGTCAGAGGAACACTGAGATTTGGGCAACGAGGCAAATTGTCTAAGAGATTCATTGGACCGTATGAGATCCTGAGTCGTATTGGGGAAGTAGCTTATAGATTAGCTTTGCCTCCAGAACTTTGGGTGTGCACAATGTGTTTCATGTGTCAATGCTAAGGAAGTATGTTTCGGACCCTTCACACGTGCTACATCACAAACCGTTGGATGTTCGAGAAGATGCCACCTACATTGAGAAACCGGCAGAGATTATTGATGCCAAAGAGCAAGAGCTGAGAAACAGAATAATTCAGTGGGTAAAGATTCATTGGGAGGATCATGGACCAGAAGAGGCCACTTGGGAACTTCGTGATCAGGTCTAGAAGAAATACCCTAAGCTATTTCCAGAGGTTAGTGATCATTTGGAGGACCAAATGTGATTTTTAGGGGTGGAGGATGTCAGACCGCGACCCAGGTTTAGAATATTTAATTATATTTTAACCATGATTAGTTGATAAGCGGGGGTTAGTGGACGATTAGCTTATTTTCTTAAGCTAGATTAGAATGTTTGAATAGCTTTGGGAACTTTCGAGAGTCGTTGACTTAGGCTTGAGGCGGGCCGGGGCGCCCGTGTTTTGTGTGTGAATCTTTAGGGTTTAACTTTGATTTTTGTAAAATCCCAATTTTTATGTATTTTGACTCATTTCATTTAGATTATCAACTTTCATGTTTTGGCCGATTTGATTTAATGATCAGAAATTGTGTTTTTCAAGAAAAATGGCCAAAACTGACCTTTCACACAAAATCTCTACCCAAATTTTGAAAATTTCAGAAATTGACAAAAATATACTTTTTGAATATTAGAAATTTCGCTGATCGTTTTTGTCTTCTTTGTCGTTTCCATTCGGGGCCTGCAAAGACCCTTTTCAGCCTTATGAAGATTGGGACCCACAAACTCATCTTATAAGAGATAAGTTCTCTTCTTTTCCCTTCATTCTTCTTTTCCTACAACGGTCTGAGCCAAGGGATTTTCCATCTCTTCCAACACTTTCTCTCTCCTCTAGAACACCCATCTCTTGGAGATTTCTTGAAGGATTGATCTCCTAGGTTTCTTCCTCCCTCTCCAAGCTTTCCAAAGATGTGTTTTTCAAAAGATTTGAGCTAGGGCAAGGTTCTCTTTCAAGCTTCTCTTCTTTGTTTGAGTTCTTCAAGGTTAGCAATGGCTTTCCAAACTTGAAATCTTTGTTTTCCTCTTCATTTAGAGTGTTTTCATCACACATGCAAGAGTTTCTCCTTGAGATTTACAAATGATTGATTTTAGGGTTCTTCTTGGGAAACTTTTGGGGGTTTTTGTAGATTTGGAGCTTGAGGCCCTTTAGAGTTGTTTGAAGAGTGATTTATCTCTTCCTTTGGCTTGATGCAAGTAAATTTTCATATATTGAGATTGGTTGATGTCAGACCCCGACCCAGGTTTGAAGTATTTAATTATGTTTTAACCGTGATTAGTGGATAAGTGGGGTTAGTGGACGATTAGCTTATCTCATTAAGCTAGATTAGGTTGTTTGATTAGCTTTGAGAACCATTGTTAGCCTTTGACTTAAGTTTGACACGGGCCGGGGCGCCCGTGGATTATGTGTGAGATCGTTGAGTTTATTCATGATGCTTGTAAAATCCCAATTTATGTGTATCTCGACTTATTTCATCTAGATCGTCAACTTTCATGTTTTGGCCAACTTGATTTTGTGATCAGAAATTGCGTTTTTCGAGAAAAAGGGCAAAACTGACATTTCACACAAAACCTGTACCCAAATTTCGAAAATTCCAGAAATTGTCAAAATTATACTTTTTGGAAAGTAGGAATTTCGCCGATCACTTTTGTCTTCTTCGTCGTTTTCGTTCGGGGCCCGCAAGTACCGTTTCTAGGCTTGTGAAGATCGGGGCCCACAATGACTTGCCTCTTAAGAAGGGGACTCTTCCTTCTCCTTCTTCATTCCATTCCAGCAACTCTTTGTGCTAGGGCTTTTTCCTCTTCTCTCTTCTCACTCTCTCTCATCTGAAACTCTCACTTGGTGAGGTGCTCTTGGAGGATTGATCTCCTCAAACTCTTCCTCCCTCTTCAAGCTTCCCAAAGATACCATTCTTGAGGAGTTTGAGCTAAGAGAAGCCCTTTCTTCAAGCCTCTCTTCTTTGTTAGGGTTCCTCAAGGTTAGCAATAGCTCTCTAAACTCAAGATCTTTGCTTTCCTCTCCATTTGGAGTGCTTTAAACCCATTTGCTAAGGTTTTCATTGAGGATTCACAAATGTTGACTTTTTAGGGTTTTCTTGGGAAATTTTTGGGGTTTTTGTAGATTTGGAGCTTGAAGCTCTAAAGCTTGGTTTAAGGAGTGATTTTGATCACATCTTGGCTAGAGGCAAGTAGATTCCAACATTAATGTGATGCTTTCCCTTATTTGGTTCTATTTCATGATTTTCCTTTTCTTTGTGTTGACCTTCTTTAATTTATGGGTTTATTTTGATTGAATGGATCATGTTACTTTGGTTTCAACTTATATTATTGTCTTGTCATGCATTGGAAGTTTGATTTCACCTTGGCTCTCTAGGAAATTTGGTTTCCATGTGTTAAAGGTGGGCTCAAAGAGAAGGAGATAAACTTTGATCCTTCCTAAGAGTGATGTGTTTGATTTATTTAATAATTATGAATGATGATTTGAGGATTTGTGAAGCTTAGGAAAGGGCCCAAGAGGTTGTAGAACTGTGTATGGAAGAAGGGAATGGAAATGAGCAAGAAAGGAGGAAGAAAAACACAAAGATAGGGAGATTTCTGCACTCGGGCCGGACTGGGCAGGCCCAGTCCGCTCGAGCGACCCACTGGGCCGCTCGAGCGGACCAGGCACTGTCTGGGTCCGCTCGAGCGACCCACTGGGCCGCTCGAGCGACCCACTGGGCCGCTCGAGCGACCCAGCTACTGTCTGGGTCCGCTCGAGCGGACCTGGGTCCGCTCGAGCGAGCCCAGCTCAGTCTGGGCTCGGGTTTGGACCTGGTTGAAGGTCCATTTAGGGCTGTTGATGGCCCAATTGAAGATTTGGATGAACCCATTTTCTAGGTGTCTTTTGGGCCTGTTTTAAGGTCAATTCTCGGGCTGTTTTTGAGTCCTAATTGTTGGGCTATTTATGACATGAATTGTGGGCTACATTAGGGATTGTTTGGGCTTGTTTTCAATGGACTGTTGAGCTCGGATAAGGCCAGCTGTGGGCCTGATTAAAAAGGGATTTAAACCTACTTCTAAGGAAGACTTATTCTATATAATTTCAAGTCCACTTCGGACCTATGTCCAAGCTCAATTCAGCCCCGAACCCTCTCCTATAAGTGAAGCCCATTCAACCTTTTTCAAGCCTAGAATTCATGGTGAGAAGTGTCTTGGACTATGACCAATACCACTTAGGAAAACCCTTGAGTCTGAATGTACACTTAATCCCTTATGATTGTCAACGATCTTCGGTGGCACCAAATCACTTTCTTTTAATGACAATAAAGGGGTCAAATGTATATCGAGACTACCCACTTAGTCGACCGAACCATCATACATTCTTTTGTATAAAACGACTTTTGTTTTAGTTCTTTCTCCAATTCTTTTATTGTTTTGAAGTGGGTTACCCCCATATTTTAGAAATGATGAGACTACTCACTTGTTTTGCTTGGCTTTGCCCATATGCATTTGTTTGGAGTAGTTCTCTACCGACTTTGGAAATGTATCTTATAAATAGAACTGCATTTCTTCGTGGTTTCGGATTTTCACTAAAATGGCACCACTAGGCTTAGGTCACCTCGTCGGACTGATCATCCGGCTTGGGGTCTTTATTTTGTTTGCCAGCTGCAGTTTGGATTCCGTTTGTACCGACCATGGCAACGGTAATTATCCGGTCCCACGAGTAGTGGCTACGGTTCTGTCTGATAACGACTATGTCGTTCCGGTCCCACGTTTAGTGGCTACGGTTTGTCTGCTCCGGTTACTTCGGTAATAGGAGAATATAGCTTTATGTGGGTTGCCAATGATTTTATGCATTAATATTCATCTCATGGTATTTGTTTATGTTACTCATCATGACATTGGATTTGTAAACCATCGAGATGTATCTTTTATCTTTACTTCGACATTGTTATTAATCATGATTTCATCGCAGCTCTTACTTATTATGTTTTGTTTTACTTTCATCCTATTATTGTTGTAATTGCTTGCCAGACCGTCGTGTCTGACTCTCTTTTGTTTGGTGTCAGATGTCGAGCCCCTCGCGGTTGAGGCGCATTTCGAGGCGGAACCTATAGTTCCAGCGGAGGGCGAGTGGCAGCCCGATGATGTCAATTAGACGTCGGGTTGCCTTGGAGCTGCGATCACATTTTGGGGGATTTCATGATACACATTCTGGGTTTTTGTTATGGCCATTGTTGGCTTATTTTCTTTTGGGGAAAAATTTGTAATTAATGATTAACTTACTTTTGTATTAACGTTAAACTAACTTTGGGGCCTACAGTAAATGTTTCTCTTTTGATGCTAGTCTCATGCGTTCTCATTGTATACCCGTTTGTGAGACTTTTATGTTTGCTACAATGCTTCCGCGTAAGTCATTTGTATGAAAGTGATTCTTATACATCACTATTGGATCGGATTCCGTGAATCCTTACCGCGGAAACCTGTGGGAAACTAGCGTGTGCGGGCGGAATTTTCCGGCCCGTCGCGCCGCGTCCCCGGATTAAGGCCTCGTTTAGCGGGACCTCGGTCCGGGGGCGTGACAGTTGATCTTCTATATGGTGAATGTTGGGTTTTTCTATGCATCTCTCTTCGTTTCTATTTCCCCTCTTTGATCATTAGATGGATTACTTTGCTATGTTCATGAAATAGTCTCATTAACTACCTTGAGTTGTTGTTTTCAACAATGCAAAGATTTTTGGATCAAATAGGTTTAGCTAAATGATGTTTAATGCTTGGTTTAAATTTGATTTGTTTGAGGGTTTGAATGAATTATTGTGATGGTTCAATGGAGTTGAATGGAGATAGGAGGGACCCAAAGTGGTATGGAAGATACATATGTAAGAGAAGAAAGGAAAAAGAAGTCTAAAAAAAATCAGAAAAGGGGCAGGAAAAACACCCCTGACGAGCTGGACAGAAGACCAGCTCGCTATAACGAGCTTGGGCTTGCTCTGCCTGGCAAGTCAGGCAGAAGCCCAGCTTGCTATAGCGTGCCTGGGCCCGCTATAGCGAGCCAGGCTTCTGGAATGGGGTCTGTTTAGCCTATTTTCTGGGCTGTTTGCCCAGCTGTTTGAGGCCTATTTAAGGCCCTATTTTAAGGCCCTGTTAGGGACTGTTTTAAGCCCTGTTGGGGGGGGGCTGTTTCATGGGCCTGTTGAGACCAGTTTTAAGACCTGTTTTGAGGCCTGGTTTAGCCTGATTCAAGGCCTGTCTTAAGGCCTTTTCAGCTGGTTTAAAGGCCCTGTTCCAGGCCTGGTTTCAGCTGGTTTAAAGGCCCTGTTCCAGGCCTGGTTACAGCTGGTTTAGGGCCCATGTTTCCTACCCATCCTAGGCTCATTAACAGTCTTCTCTTTGGCAATTGTCTCCCCATAGTTTGGAGCCCAATTTAACCCTCATTTGACATATAAAAACCCGGAAAGGATACTTTGATTTGAACTACTGTGAATAGTGAAAATTCATTGAGAAGGTGATGAAACCCCTTGATGTTTAAATTACCTGGGAATGTATTCAAGCCTTTACATACACTTTATCTCCTAAATTGTTAATGATCTTCTGTGGCACCAAATTCCTCAATTAATAGCGACATTACTAGACTAAGTGTGTGTTGAGACAAACCATGGTAAGCCTTTGAACCATTACACACTAAATTCATTTCATGTTAAAAAGCTTTGCCAAGTCCGTTTATAAATCAATTTAAATGTCTTGAGTGCTTTACCACATTTATGAACATTGATAAGACTACTCATCTATTTTGCTCGGATTCGTCAATATGTGAGATATGTATTTGTTCGGAGTAGTTTTCTTATCCATTTTGGGAAATATATCTTTATGAACGGATTTATATTACTTCGAGGTTTCGAATTTTTACTCTAATGGCACCACTAAGCTTAGGTTTCCTTGTTGGACTGATCATCCGGCTTGGAATCTTTAAATTATCTGCCAGCTGCAGCTTGGACTCTGTCTGTACCGACCATGGCAACGGTTTTATTTCCGGTCCCACGTGTAGTGGCTACGGTTCTGTTTGATAACGACCTTGTTCGTTCCGGTCCACATTTGTGGCTACGGTTTCTGTCTGCTCCCGTTACTTCGGTAACAGGAGAATTTAGCTATACGTGGTTTGCCAATGTTTTATACACTTGATGTTTTATCTTATGGTTCTTATTTATTTCAACTTATTATAGTCTTGGAATTCGTTATAATTAAGATGTTGGACTTTATCTCATCATTTCTATTATTAAGGATTTAATCGTGGTTCTCATTTATTTAATGTTTTACTTTTTCTATCATCTTGTTATTTCTTATATTTGCTTGCCAGACCGTCGTGTCTGACCCGTTTTCCTTGGTGCCAGATATCGAGCCCCTTGCCGTTGAGGCGCACTTTGAGGCGGAACCTATAGTTCTTGTGGAACGCGAGTGGCAGCCTGATGATGTCGCTTAGACGTCGGGTTGATTTCAGAGCTTCGATCACCTTTTTGGATAGATTATATTTTGGGATTTTGTTGTAGCCATTGTTGGCTTATTCTTTTTGGGAAATTGTAATTAATGGCTAACTTGACTTTTGTATTAAACTTGAAACTAACTTTGGGGCCTATCTATAGAATGTTTCTCTTTTTTATACTAGTCTTGAGCGTTCTCATCTTACCCATATATTATGGACTTTTATGTTTACTACGATGCTTCCGCGTAATCTATTCATGTGAATGTGATTCTTAATAATCATTGTTGGATCGAATTTCAAGGATCCTTACCGCGGAAACCATTGGGAAACTAGCGTGAGCGGGCAGAATTTCCGGCCCGTCGTGCCACGACCCCAGATTATGGTCTTGTTTATCAGGTCCTTGGTCCGGGGGTGTGACAGTTGGTCTCAGCCAGCGCCAAAGAGACTTCCCTCGGGTTCATCAACCCAGGCTTCTCCATCTCGGCCCGCATGAAAGAGAATGCCCTCGGGTTCATACACCCTGGGACTGACCTAGGGTGCATACACCTAGTCTTCCTTAAACTTTGGGTTCACGCACCCAGGGACTGACTTAGGGTTCATACACCCAGTCGCTCCTAAAACTCTAGGTTCATACACCCTGGGACGGACCTCGGGTTCATACACCCTGTCTTCCCTAAACTTTGGGTCCATACACCCTGGGACTGACCTAGGGTTCATACACCCAGTCTTCCCTAAACTTTGGGTTCACGCACCCAGGGACTGACTTAGGGTTCATACACCCAATCGCTCCTAAAACTCTAGGTTCATACACCCTGGGACTGACCTCAGGTTCATTCACCCAGTCTTCCCTAAACTTTGGGTTCATACACCCTGGGACTGACCTTGGGTTCATACACCCAGTCATCCTTAAACTTTGGGTTCACGCACCCAGGGACTGACTTAGGGTTCATTCACCCAGTCGTTCCCAAAACTCTGGGTTCATACACCCCCCGAGATCGATCCCGGACCAGGCTCGCACAGCCGGGATCCTCGAAATTTTGGGTTCACCTCGGCCAAAGAGACTGCTCCACGTCTCCACCTCGGCCAATGGCAGCTAAACGAGAATGCCGAAGAGACTGTTCCATATCACCTCCTCGGACTCATGTTGATCTCGGCCACACTCATTCTCGGTGACAGTACCAGATCGCCGGCCAACGAGACTGCACCTCTGGTGACGAGCTAGTTGGTCACGTCTCGATTCTCAGCTACACTCAGCTCGGTAGCAGTGCCATCTCTAGGTCGGCAGCAGTGCCAGTCCTCAGCTCGGCAGCAGTGCCAGTCTCCAGCTCGGCAGCAGTGCCAGTTTTCAGGTCGGTAGCAATGCTAGCCTCCTCGGCAGCATCACTAGAATACTTCCAACGAGACTACACCTCTGGCGACGAACCAGCTGGTCACGTCTCGGTCTCTCAGTTAGGGCAAACCAGACACTGAAGACTACCAAGCTCAACAACTCCTCCCTTCTTAGCTTCCGACCTCAAAGAGTACTCTCAGAGCTCAGAAGCTGGGGGGGCTATTGTGAGGGGTTATTCCCGAACTCATCAGAGTCCCGGCCAGATGCTCCATCTCGGGCTCCCGCACCAGCTAATCCATCTCGTCAAGGCTCGGTCTCAATCTCCATCAACTCGGCCAGGTGCTCCCACCTCGGTCCATACCTCCACCTCGACAGACTCCCACTTCGGCCAAAGCATCACACTTCGGTCAAGTGCTCCACCTCGGCACCTTTGCCAGATCTCTCTCTAGCCAAGTCAAGGTCGTTCTCGACCTTGGCTCCCCAACCTCGGCAACACACCCTAACCTCGGTCACAATGCCAGAGCTAGCCAAGGCAGGGGCTAACAGCTGTCCTCCCATGGACGCTCAAGCACGCTACGACACGTGCGACTGTTAGTGCCACATTCCTATGAGCACTTGTTTTTGTATTGTCGATTCCGTGTCGAAGAATCCAAGACCTTGCCTCTCAGAACTTCTCAAAGAAGATTCAATTCAAAAGGTCTGTCAAAGCTTTTTGGAAAGGCCAGGTTTCGTCAAAAGATCAACATCAAGATGTGCCAACCAAGATCAGGTAATTGGGACCGAAACCATATGCCTTAGTGACTCTAAAAACCCTAGGCTAAATTGTTATTTTGATTGGTTTTAGAAGATTTTTTTTGAGCTTATTTAAAACTCAAAAATGACCCCAGATTTCGGCCAGCCAATCTCATGCGGTTAGAAGTTCACCCCCTAAGTCCACCTGTCATAAGGCATCCAACATGATCATAACACCAGGTCACATTGAGGCTTAGTAAGCATGAGTATGTATACAAAACTTAACAATAAATAATGTTTTATAAATTAATAAAGAAATATGAAGATTTCAAAATCGGTGTGATTTTGATTACTTTAATATTTTTCTTACAAAAGTTCCCTCTTATTCATACTCATGTAAGGCCTCACCAAACTTAAGAATAAACAATGTTTTATAAATTATTAAAGAATTCTAAAATTGTCAAAGATCGGTGGGCTTTTGATTTCTTTAATATTTGTTTTTACAAATGTTCCCTCTTATTCATACTCATGTAAGGCCTCACCAAAACAATGGTTTAGTAATGGTTTTTTTAACGTTGGAATAGTGCTCCTATTAGGTACACCCTACCTAACCATGTTATGACCGTTGGACTATCCGTTGGATTTTTTCTATAAATAGATGAAGCCCATTTTCAACATTAACAAGTCCAATTTTTGAAGAGCCTTTGTTCTAAATTCTTGTAAACCTTTCCCAAGCTCTAGCTTCCTCCAAACACACTTAGATTCTATCTTGAAAAATCCAAGGGCTTACTTAGCTCTAAGGAGTGTGCCTTGAGAAGCCAAATCTAGGGTATCCTAATCCATAAGGTTATCTCTCATTTCTACCCTAGAAATCAAACCTCTACAACTTGGTTGTGCATCTCAATGGAGTTTCATCATCAACACCAAGCTAGCTGCAAGAGGTAAAAAGCTTCGATCACGGTCAAAAGCTTCCTCGAACACTTTCGATCTTCATCAAAGGCAAGTGTTCGCCCTCCATTTAAATTTATATCTTTGTGACAGTGGATTGAATCTGTGTGTGTCAACCACTCTAAAAATTGTGTGTGGGGATTAGATCTGTGTGATCGAACCTCAGCAACAAAATTGAGTTAGAATCAGTACTTGTGTAGTTTGATTCTTTATAGTGGAACCAAGGGACTGTGTGACCCTTGAGAGTGGATGTAGGTCTGTGTGACTGAACCACTATAAATCTCTTGTGCCATTTTATCTCTTGTGCTTGCTATCTTGTTTCAAATTAGAGTGTCTCTAATTATTTAAGCACACACACATTGAACTTATAATTCAAACAAGTTATTTTGTTATGTGTGATTATTATTCCAAGTTGAGATTAAAATTGGGCTAATAAGTTTAAAATTGGCATTAGAATTCCTTTTGTCCTATTCACCCCCCCTCTAGGACTTATTCATTGAACCTAGTTGCACTTTCATTTGGTATCAGAGCGGGTTACTCCCTAAAGGTTTAACAACCCGGAGTAGATCTACTTCTTTTTATTAGTGCCAATGTCTAATCCAGAAGGTAGTGCTATAAACAGACCTCCATTGTTTGATGGTACAAACTATGCCTTTTGGAAAGCCCGAATGACCGTCTTCATCAAATCTCTTAACGGAGATGTGTGGGATTTTGTAGAGGATGGATGGACTCCTCCTACAGTCACAGATAAAGAAGGCACTGTCCAGCCTCTTGCAATGGCAAAATGGACAGCTGATCATAAGGCACTGAGAGACAACAATGCAAAGGCATTGAATGCCATAACTTGTGCCATGAATGCTGAAGAGTACAAAAAGATTATGACATGTACTACAGCTAAACAAGCTTGGGATCTTCTGGAAACAAATTACGAAGGAACAACCATTGTCAAAAGAGCCAAGCTCCAAATGTTGACTTCTCAATTCGAATCTTTAAGAATGAGGGAAGATGAAATGTTCGATGAATTTCGAACTAAGCTAATGGTATTTGTGAATGAGATGTGGTCACTTGGTAAACAAATTCCTGAAGGCAAAATTTGTAGCAAAATCCTTAGATCCCTTCCTGATAGATTTCACCCCAAAGTAACCTCTATAGAAGAATACAATGACCCAGAAACTATGAAAGTTGAAGAATTATCTGGTAATATTAGAACTTTTGAATTAAAGTTAAATAATGCTTCTAATAAATCCAAAGATAAGAAATCAATTGCTTTAAAAACCTCTCAATCAACTCAATCTAAAGGAGAATCAGATAATGATGAAGAAAGTGATAATGAAGATATTGCTCTTCTCACTAAGAAATTTATAAGACATTTTAAGAAAAAGAATTCAAATTTTAAATTCTTTAATAAAAATAAAAACAAAAGCATTTCTTCATCTAAGAGTCAAGAAAGAAAAGTCAAATGCTATAACTGTCAAAAACTTGGACATATATCTTCTGAGTGTCCAATGGAAAAGAAGAAAAAGACACTTATGGCAACATGGGATGACTCATCTGAATCAGAGTCAGAATCAGATGAATCACATCGAGATGAAACAGAAAATTACACTATTTTAATGGCTCGAAGTTTATGTGATCCATCAGTTGAGACATCTGAAAAATCTCATTTTGAGAAATCTGAGGATGAATATAAAAATTCAGATATTGAAGAATTTGAAGAAGAACCAGAATCTGAATATGATGGCTCAGATAATGAAGACAATGATGAAAAACTTCAAGAATCATATAATAGACTCTATGATGAGAGCTACAAGTTAATTAGTATCATAAGAAAACAAGAAGCAAAGAATAAAGTTTTAAAAGACAATGTTAAAACCTTAACAGGTGAAATTAATATCTTAACCAATGATCTTAACAAAACCAACTCTAAATTTCAAATTGCCAGTGAACACATAAGAAATCATAAGAAAGAAGCTGATAATCTAAAAGAGGTAATCACTAATTTAAAAAAGGAAGTCACCCATCTAATATGGTATAAAGAAAAATATGAGTATTCTTTTACTCATGGGGAAGAAAAATTTGAAAAACTATTTAGAATGGGTAAATATCAAAGAGACAAAACTGGGCTGGGGTACAACAAAGAATCAAAACAAAACCCCAATGTCTCTACTAAATTTATAAAAGGAAAGGTTTCCTCTATTAATCAAAACATTCCTAAAGTTATATATAATTCTTATGAAAGAAAAAGATATATCAAATATGACTGGAAAAAGGAACCAATTAAAAAGAAAAATTCAGGCAATTTATTTTCTCAAAAACTAAATGGATTGATGAAACAAATTTATCAGCTAAAAACTCAATTCTATAATCATTCTAAAAATATTTTATCTACAAAAAGGAACCCAAAGAGATCTTTTCTTCAATATGAGTCTCTAGGTCATAGAGGAACTTCTCACACACAAAGGTATATGTGGGTACCTAAAAGTCTACTTGTTCACACAGCTCTTAAAGCTAGAGACCAATCTGTATGGTTCCTAGATAGTGGGTGCTCTAGACACATGACTGGGGATAAAACACTCTTCTCCAAATTAAATAAGTTTGATGGTGGAACTGTCACTTTTGGTGATGGTAATATTGCTAAAGTTATAGGAAAGGGTACTCTGAATGTTCCCAACTTGCCTAAAATAGAAGATGTTTTATGTGTTGATGGTTTGAAACATAACTTGCTTAGCATTTCACAAATTTGTGATAAAAACCATGCTGTATTCTTTACCAGTCATGGTTGTGAGATTTCAAAAAATGGTAAAGTGATTCTAAGAGGTCTTAGAAATCAAGAAAACTGTTATGTTGTTGGTAATCACAAAGAAGCATCCAGTTCAGCCTGTTACATAGCTCATCTTGATGAAGCCCAACTATGGCATCAAAGGCTTGGACATGTGAACCATAGAGACTTGTCCAATTTAAACAAGTACGTAAAGGGCCTTCCAAAAATTAGCAGGAAGTCAAAAACAATTTGTCGAGAGTGTAAAAAAGGTAAACAAATCAGAAACTCTCACAAAAAGACTAAGTCCTTAAAGACTTCTAGATCCTTAGAGCTTCTCCATATGGACTTGGTTGGTCCAACAAAGAAAGAGAGTAGAGGTGGCAAAAAATACTTCCTTGTTATTGTTGATGATTATTCCAGATTTACTTGGGTTGCATTCTTGAGGGAAAAATCTGATGCATATGTTGAATTCAAAAAGATTGTGAAAAGAATTCAAGTTGAAAAAGGAAGAGCAGTTGCTAGAATAAGAAGTGATCATGGTGGTGAATTTGAAAATACTAGATTTAAAAAATACTGTGATAAGTATGGAATTCACCATGAATTTTCTGCCCCTAAAACTCCTCAACAAAATGGTGTTGTTGAAAGAAAGAATCGGGTTTTACAAGAGATGGCCACAGTTATGCTTCATGGAAAGAAACTCCCTAGAGATCTATGGGCTGAAGCAGTAAATACAGCCTGTTACATCATAAACAGGGTTTACTTGAGAACTGGCTTGAACAAAACTGCCTATGAATTATGGCATGAGAAAAAGGCAAACATTAGCTACTTTAAAATTTTTGGTAGTAAATGTTATATTCTCAAGGATAGAGAACATTTGAGCAAATTTGACTCAAAAAGTGATGAAGGCATTTTTATTGGCTATTCTCAAAACAGTCGTGCATACAGAGTTTTGAACACAAATATTGGAGCCATACAAGAATCTATAAATGTTGTCATTGATGACAAATTAAAAGATTCCAGTAATCAAGAAAACCCTGATAATGATGAGATAGAAGTCCCAACAGCTAAGCTAAATGAGCCTCTAATCTCTAAGAACTTGGTAAATATGAAACATCATCCTATGGACCAAATTCTAGGAGATCCTTTGGCCGGTGTCAAGACTAGAAGGCAATTGGAAAATATTGTTAGTTATCTTTGCTTTACTTCTATCATTGAACCTAAAACTGTTAATGAAGCTTTCTCTGATGATTGTTGGATAGATGCTATGCAAGAAGAGCTAAATCAATTTACTAGAAATGAAGTATGGGAATTAGTACCTAGGCCTATTGACAAAAAATGTTGTAGGTACCAAATGGATTTTCAAAAATAAACTCGATGAAAATGGTACCATAGTTAGAAACAAGGCCAGATTGGTTGCCCAAGGATATTCCCAAATTGAAGGAATAGACTTTGAAGAAACATTTGCTCCTGTTGCTAGACTTGAATCCATTAGAATCTTACTTGCCATTGCTTGCTCTTTGAAATTTAAATTATATCAAATGGATGTGAAAAGTGCTTTTCTAAATGGAATATTAGAAGAAGAAGTTTATGTTGAGCAACCTAAAGGGTTTGAAGATCCTAAGAAGCCTAATCATGCGTATTATCTTAAAAAGGCTCTTTATGGTCTCAAACAAGCTCCTTGAGCTTGGTATGAAAGACTCACTCAATTTTTGGTTGATCACAATTTTGAAAGGGGAAGTGTTGATAAAACTCTATTTATTCAAAGAACAAATGACACTATTTTGATTGCTCAAATCTATGTTGATGATATTGTGTTTGGATCTACTTGTAATGATTTAACAGAAAGATTTGCTAATCTTATGAAATCTGAATTTGAGATGAGCATGGTTGGCGAACTTAATTTCTTTTTAGGATTACAAATAAAACAACTGACTGATGGAATGTTTATTTCCCAGACCAAGTATGCTAAAGAATTGGTTAAAATGTTTGGATTAGATTCAGCCAAGCACATGAACACACCCATGAGCACAACTCTTAAATTATCTAAGGATATGAGTGGTAAGAATGTTGATCCTAGTCTGTATAGAAGCATGATAGGGAGCCTATTATATCTTACAGCTAGTAGACCTGATATTGCTTTCAGTGTAGGAGCTTGTGCCAGATATCAATCTGATCCCAAAGAAGCTCATTTGAAAGCTGTTAAGAGAATCATCAGATATGTTTCAGGGACTTCAGGATATGGCTTATGGTATCCATATAATTCATCTACTTATATTGCTGGATACTCAGATGCCGATTGGGCTGGAAATGTGGATGATAGAAAATCGACTAGTGGTGGTTGCTTCTACCTAGGAAATTGTCTAGTTACTTGGCACAGCAAGAAACAGTCATCCATTTCCCTATCCACAGCTGAAGCAGAATATATAGCAGCTGGAAGTGGTTGTACTCAAATGTTATGGATGAAACAAATGCTGAAAGACTATGGTATTGAACAAGGTAGCATGAATTTGTATTGTGATAACACCAGTGCTATCAATATTTCCAAAAATCCTGTCCAACACTCTAGAACTAAGCATATTGATATTAGACATCATTTCATTAGAGAATTGGTTGAAGAGGGAGTCATAGTTTTGGACCATATTTCTACTGAGAAACAACTTGTAGATATTCTGACAAAACCATTGGATGTTTTAAAATTTGAAAACATGAGAAAATCCCTTGGTATCTGTGTTGTTAAATAATTTCTTATTGTTTATTTGTTAGTTTCATTTATTTTTTATTTTTTTTTGTGTTTAATTTAAAAAAAATAATAAAAAAAATAAAATAAAATTAGAACATATCATTTTCTTAGAGATCATATGCAGAAGGGTAATATTGTATTAGAATTCACACGCACACACGATCAGTTGGCAGATTTTTTAAAACCCCTGCCAGAAAATAGACTATGCATAATTAGAAGAGAAATCAATATGATGCATGCCATGAATATTTATTGAATATTTTTCTCAATGGCTTACAAAAACTTGAGACTTCTAGCCTCATCATTCAAATGCTTCTGCTTTTCATAGATCATCATACAATCCCTGTCTAAAGGATTAGGCATCCGAATTGAAGAGGTAAGCAAGGATTTTAAATCCTTATTCTCTTGCTTCAACTCTACTATTTTTCTATTAGACTCGAGAAGAAGCCGTTGCAGTTCATTGATCTCCTCAATAAACTTTTCTGTCGTGCGAGTTCGGGATCGCAACCGATCCGAAAATGAGACAATGGATGAAGAATAATAAGTTCCGAGACTCACAAGCTCATAAATGGCATCTTCATCTGTTTTATTTGCCAAAGCTCTCTCTTGTCGCCTTGGTATCATGGAACCTAAGACAGATGCAGAAAAAGTTTGGGATTGAGGTAAAGAATTCCTCATCTCCTGATCAGAAGAAATACTAAAAGGGAATTTGTGAGCCATTGAAACCTTGAGAACTAAGATTGCAGAAGACAAGAAGAAGTGTTGTTACAAATCAGATAGAACTAAGGCTGCTCTTATAGAATTGGATTTCGAACAAGACAAAGCCTTAATTATTCATATCTTGCTTTTTCAGGATTGAAAATCCGCTGAATGCAGGTTTTCAAAAGCTACTCAGCTAAGCCTTTGAAATTAAATGCGGGCTGTCCCATATTTTTCTCGTTTGTCAACAACATCCAGCGAATGTGTCAATATCCAGCTGATAATTGCAGAGTTTGTCGGATATGGATGGTTCCAGAGTACATCTCTTTGCGGGCTTGGATTGGGTGGGCTTGGGCTTTCGTGATGTGCATAAATTCGGGTTGCACTCACTTAGGACCAGTAAGAATTGTGGGGGATGAACTTGAATGCCCTCGGCCCTGTCTAATCGAGGCCCATCTATTATCCATGCTTGCATGAATCATCTACCTTCTGTTCTCTAATTTCTATGATTAGCTTCCAAAGTTTCTCTCAGATTATACATCTCTTTGCCAGTTTTTGACAAAAAGAAGAGAATGTTGTTAAGGGGGAGTAGACATCTATAAGATGATCAAATGAGAATTCATATTTGAGGATCATGGAGACACATATATGAATATGATGTGCTTCATAGTTATATCAGTATGATTATGCAGGTTCATCACTACGGTTAAGTGGTAAAAAAAAAAAAGGTCAATGAAATGAAATTTCATATGATCTTTATTGAGTCCTTACTCTTCAATCGGTTTGTATCATTTGAAGGACTTCGAGAATCCTTAAATGGATTCATGGAATTGATATGGACTTTCTTAGTTGATTTATATAGTTCAATTCCATCTTAGCATGATTACATCTCTTTATAGTCAAATCTTTTGATATCATGCTTGCTAACCCCTCTATGCTTATAGGTGAATCTTTTTATGTCCTTGATATCATAATATGCTAAATATTGATATCTCTCACTTCTCCTTATCTCTCTATAGTACTCCATATGCTTCATCGGGACATCTCTTTGTCAATTTGTGACAAAAAGGGGGAGAATAAATGGATTGAATCCTGGAAATGGAGAGATTAAACAAAGGGGGAGAGTGTAGAACAAAGGGTGAAAACACACTCTATCTATGATATTTTGTGACTAACAATAAAGGGGGAGTAGCAATCCCACCATAGAATGTGTATGTCAATGTCTTATGCAGGTATATCTTTAAGAGACAAAGCACATTCTCAGGGGGAGTATTTAGAGTCATGAGTGTTTGAGTTGTAATTGTTGTATCTATTGTAAAGATCATGTTCTCTTGTAATCTTGATTGTATTTGAGTCCATTTGTTGTATTTCAATCAAGAATAGGTGTTTTGCCACGAAATTGACAAAGGGGGAGATTGTTAGTGCCACATTCCTATGAGCACTTGTTTTTGTATTGTCAATTCCGTGTCGAAGAATCCAAGACCTTGCCTCTCAGAACTTCTCAAAGAAGATTCAATTCAAAAGGTCTGTCAAAGCTTTTTGGAAAGGCCAGGTTTCGTCAAAAGATCAACATCAAGATGTGCCAACCAAGATCAGGTAATTGGGACCGAAACCATATGCCTTAGTGACTCTAAAAACCCTAGGCTAAATTGTTATTTTGATTGGTTTTAGAAGATTTTTTTTTGAGCTTATTTAAAACTCAAAAATGACCCCAGATTTCGGCCAGCCAATCTCATGCGGTTAGAAGTTCACCCCCTAAGTCCACCTGTCATAAGGCATCCAACATGATCATAACACCAGGTCACATTGAGGCTTAGTAAGCATGAGTATGTATACAAAACTTAACAATAAATAATGTTTTATAAATTAATAAAGAAATATGAAGATTTCAAAATCGGTGTGATTTTGATTACTTTAATATTTTTCTTACAAAAGTTCCCTCTTATTCATACTCATGTAAGGCCTCACCAAACTTAAGAATAAACAATGTTTTATAAATTATTAAAGAATTCTAAAATTGTCAAAGATCGGTGGGCTTTTGATTTCTTTAATATTTGTTTTTACAAATGTTCCCTCTTATTCATACTCATGTAAGGCCTCACCAAAACAATGGTTTAGTAATGGTTTTTTTAACGTTGGAATAGTGCTCCTATTAGGTACACCCTACCTAACCATGTTATGACCGTTGGACTATCCGTTGGATTTTTTCTATAAATAGATGAAGCCCATTTTCAACATTAACAAGTCCAATTTTTGAAGAGCCTTTGTTCTAAATTCTTGTAAACCTTTCCCAAGCTCTAGCTTCTTCCAAACACACTTAGATTCTATCTTGAAAAATCCAAGGGCTTACTTAGCTCTAAGGAGTGTGCCTTGAGAAGCCAAATCTAGGGTATCCTAATCCATAAGGTTATCTCTCATTTCTACCCTAGAAATCAAACCTCTACAACTTGGTTGTGCATCTCAATGGAGTTTCATCATCAACACCAAGCTAGCTGCAAGAGGTAAAAAGCTTCGATCACGGTCAAAAGCTTCCTCGAACACTTTCGATCTTCATCAAAGGCAAGTGTTCGCCCTCCATTTAAATTTATATCTTTGTGACAGTGGATTGAATCTGTGTGTGTCAACCACTCTAAAAATTGTGTGTGGGGATTAGATCTGTGTGATCGAACCTCAGTAACAAAATTGAGTTAGAATCAGTACTTGTGTAGTTTGATTCTTTATAGTGGAACCAAGGGACTGTGTGACCCTTGAGAGTGGATGTAGGTCTTTGTGACTGAACCACTATAAATCTCTTGTGCCATTTTATCTCTTATGCTTGCTATCTTGTTTCAAATTAGAGTGTCTCTAATTATTTAAGCACACACACATTGAACTTATAATTCAAACAAGTTATTTTGTTATGTGTGATTATTATTCCAAGTTGAGATTAAAATTGGGCTAATAAGTTTAAAATTGGCATTAGAATTCCTTTTGTCCTATTCACCCCCCCTCTAGGACTTATTCATTGAACCTAGTTGCACTTTCAGCAACAAGACAAGGGCACCACCCATAGTCCCTGACAGATCGCTGTCCACAGCTCCCAAAACGCCATGATAGGGCTCGATGAGACTGCAATTAAAGAAAAGTAGGCTACGATGGGACTGCGCCTCCCTAGTACCTGATGAAGTGGGCTATGACAAGACAGTCAACCACCTCCTTGCCTCTGCTCTTCTTCTATATAAACACAGCTACAGCTTCAGAACAGAGGAGGCCACTCTGGTACGCCCATCTTCTTCCCCAAAAATCTCCATCCTTTGCTTAGTTCTCACACTAACTTAGGCATCGGAGAGCCCTGCACTGCCCACAGCCAGGGTCCTCTGACCTACTATTCTTCTTCCTTTTCTCAGGCTTCAGGCGCAGGCATCGGTGTTCCTAATCTCTTTGGATAAGTCCGTGCAGGCACCCCCCCCTCTTCTTGTGAGTTACATTTTTTGCACTTACAACCTTCTTTCTTATTTTCTTGTTCAAGCATGAAAATTTAGTCGCTTTCTAACTTTATTACTATCTTCGCTTGTGGTTTGCTTTCAAGGGCATAGTAAAGCTGGTTTTCCAACCCGCAGAGGAGGGTGGTGCAGGCGCCTACCATATGTTACAAGAGGATGCTCTTGAGAAGGTTCTGGCAATCTTTGGATTACATGTTGATCCTTATCTACAGATTGGTGCCATTTCTTCAAGACCTGGTCCTATTGTGGCTGCATCCGAGAAATTTCTAGCCGTAACTCAAGGTAAAGGGGGGCATGCCGCAGCTCCACATAAAAGCATGGACCTTGTTCTTGCAGCATCTGCTGCAAACCTTTCACTCCAACAGCTTGTATCAAGAGAAGCAGACCCTCTAGATGGTAGAGTAAGTTTGTTCTCTAGTTTTCTAGTTTCTTATTATATTAGTGATTTTGTTGCTAGTTTTTTCTTATAGAATATCCCTCTTCCCAGTTTATTGTATATTTGTATTGACTGGAGTGGTACTTTTGGCAGGACAGCCGCTCACGGTTTACTGTGATGACAGCAGGGCAGTCGCTAAGTCCAAGGAACCCAGGAGCCAAAAAGCATGTACAGAGGAAGTTATACATGGTCAG
The DNA here is from genome assembly GCA_012931725.1 of Litsea cubeba. Lineage (NCBI taxonomy): Eukaryota > Viridiplantae > Streptophyta > Magnoliopsida > Laurales > Lauraceae > Litsea > Litsea cubeba. The sequence continues at coordinate 41,700,192 of CM022952.1, forward strand.
ATAGATTGTGCAGAGATGTGATGTACGATCACCAAGATGGCTCTGCAGACAATCTGGTAGATCCCTTTACTGAGCCTTTGACTACCAAAGTCTTTGAGCAGTATGTAAAAGGGATGTGCATGAGATGTAACTCTAACTGGCATTGAGCCCAAGTGGGAGATTGTTAGTTTTATGGACTCAATCCAGTAGATGTATAATGAATTGATTAATTTCTTTATTTTATCAGTATATTCATGCTTTCCTTTCATGAGATGAATTGTGATTTATTATATATTTGCACATAACCAATACGAATGACATGTTGTTTCATGAGATGAACTGGAATTTACAAGTATATTAGTTGTAACGCATGTGTATGGATGAGATCCACATACGGGAGACATGTGTGACAAATCTTATACTTAAATATCTTCACAACCAGTGATGGGACTGGACATCTCATACTGACAAGGTTGCAGCACTTTGATCACTACGAGATAGTGTGATTTGTCTCGATCATCAGAATGTAAGATTCTGGATCATAATGCTGGTACATTGGATGTATTGAAGGACCATGAGAAACACCTTATTAACACTGTCTTTACTTTAAGGTCTGCTCTCATAATTCCCTAGCAGTAAGCTCTCAATCCTGAGACATTGATGAACTCAAATTTCTATCTATTCATTTACTTTGAGTCACCAATGAGTGAGGCCAACTATAGGTTAATACCTCGGTGATTTGGGTACGTGGTAGTAGAGCTGTGGGAACATTCAATAGTCAAGATGGAATCTATCTCTAATATGCCCTTGTGCCAATTAATGGATTTATCATTGGTAAGTGCGCACCCATTCCGATTAAGAGTTAATTGGAAAGGTACCTATGATCATTATAATTAATTGGGGCTCAAGGATAATAAGATATGGATATAAGTTTGGAAGACAGGTCCAATTGATCCATGGATATTGATAGAGGGGCCTACTTGTGGTAATGTGGAAGTTTAGGGTCTTCTATGTAATATTCCTAAGATTGGAGTTCAATTGCATTTATATAATGGAGTTATTTGCAATTAACTGTGGGCCCGGATTGCACATGAGATGGAGGGTCGCGAGTCCCAGTTGGAGCCAGCTTTCTAAGGAGCCTAGTGGTCCCCACGCTAGCCCAATTATTAGAAAGATACTGATTCTAGTTGAACTCTTAAAGGAAAGTTACTATTTCTATTTGAAGTGAGACTTCTAATAGTGGTAATAGTAAACTTACTAATTTTAGTAGAAGTGAGACTTTTATTTTAATTAGAAAGGAGTTAGAAAGTTACTAATCATATTTGAAGTGAGACTTCTAATTATGATATAGTAAGTTACTAATTATTGTGGAAGTAAGACTTCTATTTTAATTAGTAAAAGAAGAGACTTACTAATTGTTACAAAAGTGAGACTTCTATTTCAATTAGAAAGAGGATGTGGCTTTATGGCTATAAATAGAGGATGAATTAATGGCTGGACGTCCCATGTATATTCCTTGATAGGGATTCACGCCCAAGCCTTGATTGTGCAAGAGTTGCACATGCACTTCTTTTCTCCCTCTTCTAGTTCTCTTTCTAGTTCCTCCTTTGAGTTCCTAGTAGCTTTCTCTTAGAGATCCCACCATCTTCTTGAGAAAAAGAGAATCTGATACGGGTCATAGAGTGGAAGATCATTGGGTCTTGGAGAAACCTATTTGATTCGCGAAAGAGTTCATCATAAAAATAAAGTAGTAAATTCTCCATTAGAGCACAACCGAACTCCAAAGGTATAATCTACTTCCTTGCATGTTGTAGATTTATTTGTAGCTTATATGTTGCTGGTTCTATCTTCTAGATAGATTGTATTTACTGATCATGATGGGTGAGATTGAGGATTTACTTCCTGGATTGGGTTTTAGAGCCTTCTGGATAATTTATCCCTGCATCAAGTGGGTCAAAAGTTTTTGAAACCTATCCTAGAGGCCCACCTATTTCCAACAATATCCATATCGAATTCAGTTTGAATGTGTTTGGCAGAAAAGGTGTCTGCTGATTATGCAATGTGCTTGAGGACTAATGTAATTTAGAAAGCACATAAGCCTACTTTTGTGTAATGCTGAGAATTCTGCAATGCTGTGGAAAACGTTGATTTTCTCCGCGAGATAATCTTCCATGGTTTTGTGCAGCATGAAGATAGAGGAAGAATTTGAACCAATTTGACTGGATTTTGTAGAAAACCTTTTTGTGTGTGTGTGTGGTGTCTGGAACTGGTTTTTCGTACCCACATAAAATAGATTTTCATGATCGTGGAATCACAATGTTACACTAACAGCTTTATACAGGATACAGTTTTCTACATTTTCCGCCCGAGTCAGTTTTGGAGCAAATTGCTAATGTTGATTTATGGACTAAAAGTCTGAAGATATTCTACTTAACATGGAATGGTTAATGAATAACTGCAGCAATTTGGGATTATATTCTCACACTCTCAATTTGTTAATTCTGCACCAAAATTATGGAAGTTGATTAGTAAGTAGCAACCTTTGTGAGCTCTGCTTTTTCCATTTACAGGTGGTCTCTGTTGGGTTCGTAAAGGCGAGGAACACACACAATGTCATTCCTGACTCTGTGGAGTTTGGGGGAACTTTTAGGAGCATGACATCTGAAGGTCTCTATGACCTTTTGAAATGGATCAAACAGGTACTAGTATTCATCTGCACATAAAGTGGTTATCTTTCGGAGCTTTTCACATGTTTGAAGAAAATGTTTGGTGTGAGATTGGTCTCTCTCATGTTGGGGGAAACACTTTCTTAGAACAACCAGCTCCAGCCATCTGATTCTCCCTCGCATGGGATTACTTTTCATGGCGGGAACGTGGAGAACCATTGTAATGAAAACCTTGTCACCTGCTTCATAAAAGATGGCGTTGCTCAAACGGACCTTAGCTTTATTTTTCTTTCCAACATGGTCCACCCTGTTGGTGCCAGGATGCTTTCAAAACACCCAGCTGGTTGTGTCTAGTCCGACCCCCCCTCGAATGGGACACCGTTCAAATTCGTAAGCCACATGTGCCTACTGATGTGATACGTGCCTACCCACTTGACCTGGGGGAATAACGCTTCCCTGGAGTTCGAACTCAAGACCTGGTGTTGCCTGATACCATGTCAAGTCTAACTAGTCAATACATCCCAAAAGCTTAATCTGTTAGTGTAAGACCCCGACCCCCAATTCTTTTGTTTAGCGTTGTTTTAATCGTGGTTTAACTTTTTAAGAGAGATTAGAGTTGGTTTGACTTTGTTTTTTAGTTTGACTAGATTTTTCATAACTTTTGAGAGTTTTGAGGACTGTTGACTTTAGTTTGACCCCGCCTTTGAAAAATGTATGTTTGAGAGAAATTACTCTTGATTTCTAAAAATCCTAAATTTTATTTATTTTGATGCATTTTATTGTTATAAACAACTTTCATGTTTTGACCATTTTGATTTAATGCTCAAGAATCGCGTTTTTTCGAGAAATAGGGCAAAAATGACATTTTCACTAAATCTGTCCATATATTTCAAAAAATTTAGAAATTGGCAAAAATAAACTTTTTAGAAAATAGATTTTTCGACGAACAATTTTGTCTTCTTCATCGTTTTCATCCGGGACCCACAAATGCTAGTTTCAGCCCCTTGAGTGTTGGGACCCATTGGGACCCATCTTACCCACTTTATAAATAGAGATGGGCTCTCTTCTTCTTCCCCATTCATGTTTCTTGCAACCCTTGAGTGGAGCCTAGGGTTTTCTTCCAGCCATTTTCTCTCTCTTCTAGAAAGCTCCCATCTTGAGTGCTAAGTGAGGGAATGATCTCCTAATCTTCTTCCTCATCTTCCAAGCTATCCTAAGATGCCATTTTCAAGAGATTTGAGCTAGAGAAGACCCCTCTTCCAAGCCTTTCTTCCTTGTTTGATCTACCAAAGGTTAGCGAAAGCTTTCCTTTCTTCAAATCTTGGATTTTCAAACCATTTGGATCTTTTTTATCATTTATGCAAAGAGTTTTCATGGAGATTTGAGAATGATTGATTTTAGGGTTTTTCTTGGGCTATTTTTAGGGCTTTTGTAGATTGAAGACTTGGACCCTTGAGAGACCTTCTTGGTGTGATTTGATCTTCATTTTGGTCAAGGCAAGTTAATACTTCAGTTAATATGTGATTTGTTTAATGTGAATGGTTCTATGAATTTCTTCTTCTTATGTTTCATCACCATTTCATGTCATGCTTTTATCTTAATGTTTATGAAATGTTTTATGCTAATCTGCTTTGAAATGTTGTCTTGAGATGTTTTATGTTCTTGGATTCATCTCCCTTAAATCAGCTCTTTATGTTCCAAGAATTTTGGTATCTTCTTGAATGTAGAAAATTGTTTGATTTTTGATCTATTGGATAATCAATGGAATGGATAGTGTTTATGGATGATTAAATGAGGTTTAGAAGAGCTCTATTTATTATGAAAACACATGGAAGAGAAGGAGGGAAAGATAGGGATTCAAAGAGGAGAAGAGTGCAAATTCGGCACTCGACCCGGACTGGGACAGAGCTTATTTATCAAAATTCATTAATGGGCTTCTAAACATTATAAGGAAATTTACGGGCCTCAAAACAAATTGGAGAGATGGGATGAAATGGGCCTAAAACAGGTCTAGGAATGACCCACAAAACAGTCCCAAACAGGCTCAAAAAAAATCAGAAAGATAGTCCATAAGTAGCCCAGAAAATGGGCCCTGGACTGATCTGGGCTTGCTCAAGCGGACCCCCCGCTCAAGCGAGGCCCAGATCTGTCCAGGGCCCATTTTCTGGGCTACTTATGGACTGTCTTTCTGATTTTTTTTTGGCCTGTTTGGGGCTGTTTTATGGTCATTCCTAGACCTGTTCTAGGCCCATTTCATCCCATCTCTCTTATTTGTTTTGAGGCCCGTAAATTTCCTTATAATGTTTAGAAGCCCATTAATGAATTTTGATAAATTATAATACTTTGGAATGTGTAAATTGAATGGGAGAGATGAGAGAAAGAATTGATAGGAATCTTACTCGGGAATTTTCATGAATCTTAAGGCACATTTATTAACCTTTGGAGTTGTGGATTTTCATTGGTACCAAACCCATTATATATTAACCTCCAAGAAATAAGTGTGCATTAAGATATCACTTGGTAGGCCATAAATCCACCATACACTATTCCATTCCATGATAGGAAATTTTGTATGTATCCATTTGAAACTGTCGGTGATTCGAAAGAGATTTGAGTGATTCTCCACATATATTCATATATTTTCTACAAATTGTCTTGAAAATAGATTTGAGTGATTTGCCACGGAAATTCGTATGTTTTCTACGAATCAATTTGAAATGCATTTGAGTGGTTTGCCACGGAGATTTGTATAACTTTTACAAATTGATTTGAAATGAATTTGAGTGGTTCGCCACGTTCAGAAAATACATCGATAAGGATACTCATCAGATTTGTTCGGATTTGTCAGTATATTCAGCATGTATTTGTTCAGAAGTAGTCCTTTTATCGGTTTCAGAAATGAATTTATTATGATTTGATTTGTATCGGCTCAGGTTTTAAAATTGAAAGGCGCCACTAAGCTTAGGTCACCTTGTCGAGCTGATCACCCGGCTTGGGATCTTTAATTTGTCTACAAGCTGCAGCTTGGATTCTGTATGTACCGACCATGGCAATGGTTCTGTTCTGCCGGTCCCACTTGTATGTGGCTACGGTTCTGAATCCTGTTTTCGGTCCCACGTGTAGTGGCTATGGTTCTGTTTGATAACGACTTTGTTCGTTCCGGTCCCACGCGTAGTGGCTACGGTTTCTGTCTGCTCTTATTACTTCGGTAATAGGAGAATATAGCTATATGTGGTTTGCCAATGTTTTATTCGGTTTGTTATCCCTTTTGAGATATTTATGTTTCGGATACTATTCATTTATTTGCTCTGATATTTATGTTCAGTCTTTCAATTACTTTATCATGATTTATCACTATTATTGTTTAGAATCTTTAAATGAATTTACAATCATTTCATAATGTCAAATGCCTAGCATCATATTATCTGTCTATTGGCTTGCCAGACCGTTGTGCCTGACCCCCTTTTGTTTGGTGCCAGGATTCCACCCCCTTTATCCCGTTTTAGGTGTTTGATCGGAGGAGGTAGTTGAGCCGCCGGTCTGATGTGAGAGGATGCCCATTGATATCATCTAGATGTCAAGTTTGGCAAAGGAGTTCGTAATACCTTTTGGGATAGCATTTTATTTAGTTGTTTATTTTTGGATGGCTTTTATTAGCCTTTTCTTTGGGACTGTAATTAATGTACTTGATAATTTGTAACTTTAAAATATGTGGGTGTTGACACCAAAAATGTCACTTTGCCTCTTCAAGATCCAAAGAGCTACATGAAGTCGCAACCTGCCATAAATAGGCAATGCTGCTTCCAAAAATCAAATCTTGTCAGAATCAAACAAAAACTGCAAGATTCTTCAAGACAGCCAAAAGAGGAGTACACAAGAAGTTTCGGGCCATTTCAAAATTATTTGGCCTAACTTCGCTTCTCAGACAGCCGAAAAGGAGCTCTCGGCGGCAAAAGCATCGGAGACACCAAATCTTCGATCAGGGCCGATGGATAGTCTCAAAATACTTCCAAAAGGCTCCACGTCAAGTTCCGAGTCAAACCGACAACGTTTGACCCTACATCAACCCTCGAACAGCTAAATCAAGCCTCTCGGCGGCGAGAACCACCGAGGCCATTACTCATCAGATAGAGCACATGGACGGCTTCAAAATGCTTATAAAGGGCTACACGTCAAATTTCAGGTCATTTCCACAACATTTGACCATAGTTTGACGCTCAGAAGCCAAATCAGGCCTCTCGGCGGCAAAGCTCTCCGGGACCATGGTTTCCAAGACAGAGCCTATGGATCATCTTAAAATGACTCCAATAGGTTCCCTGTCAAATTTCAAGTCAATCGGACATCGGTTGACCGCACATCAAACCGCGACATCTTCATCGCGACAAAAAGCAAGTCTACTGGTGATAGGACCCCAAACGGCTTCAAAACTCAAACAAAAGCCTATGGTTGGTCTTATTTATTGCTCAGCAGGCTTCACACCAAATTTCAGGTCATTCCGACATCGTTTGACCCAGTTTCAGCTTCTGACGGAAAATCGGCAGCTCTGCGCGACAAAGTCTTCGGCTTTCTCAGGAAATTGGAAACTTTGCAAAATAAAATGCAAGGATTCTCATCAGGTTTCCTACAAAGAAATTAAGCCAATAAATGGTCAAAATGTCAAGGAAAAGTACAGGAGAAAAAAGAATCGAAAAACAGCAAAAACGGACACAAAACGGGACACGAAAGGGGGAAAACCCCCCCAGGGTCGCAGACCCCTGCGACCCTGGGCCAGGGTCGCCGGCGACCTTGGAACCCGGGGTCGCCGGGAAAGCCCCGGAAACCCCGGTTTTCGCCGTTTTTTTCGCGATTCGAAGAGCCCAGCCTCTGGTACTTTCCAAAATTCATGCTTTTGAGACACCAAGTCCTCTGACATCCGTCCAAAACACGGGTCAATCATCAAGAGTATCGAAAACAATATTGATCGCCACCCGGTCAACCAAAAAAAGTGTGCTTTCTACCCGACCGATCGAGAAATCGACAGGACAGATGGCACCGACCCGCTGTTGGCAACAAACACCTGAAATTATATGGTCATCTGATGTCGATCTACATGAAGATCCATCGATGATCATCGACAGAAGAATCCCAAAAGACGTGGCACGGCCCGCGACTCTTCAGCTGCTCGGCGACCACTTAATGCGATTAATTGACTAACTTCATTACAGTCATTAATCCATTTCTTTGGACGGCCCAATCAGAAGCATGCATTCGGGAGTTACAAGTCAAGAGATTCATGGCATTTAACCCATGAAACTCCTCCCATCATGGCGATTAAAGGCGATTAAATGCCCTCAATCTCCTCCGACCAATCAGAAGCCAAGAAAAAGGAGTTACAAAATAAACAATTCAATTTTGTAACTCCTCCCATTATGCGGCTTAATGACAATAAAAGCCCATAAACCCACCTAAAAGGCTACCTAAAAGCCTATAAATAGGAGAGCTCTCCAAGAAGAAAGGATAGTCACAGACATCAGAAAAAAAGCACAAACACACAGACAGACAGAAGCACAGAAATCCAGAGAAAGGAAAAAGAGAGAAAACTCTGCGGAAGTTCTACACCGGCCACCGCAACAAGGTGACAAAAGTCCCTTGGGGGTACCCCCCCAAGGTCCTTGCCTTCTCCTCCTGCCTCCAATGGCTTAGATGTGGCTTTTCAGCCCGTCTACTCGGCTTTTTATTGGACATAGGACCTCCTTTTGGTCTTTGTCCTCTAAAAACCCGAGGTTATAGCCAAGCCAAGCGAATCAATAGCATCCTCTGTTCTCATCTGCATGGATGATGGCGAAGCCCACATATGGCTTGCAACCGTCAATCTAAACGGGTCCCCCACAATCTCCTGAGAAGTTAGATCCTCCTTTTCTTGCTTTTCATTGTAGTTTGTATTTTTTCAAAAGAGACAAAAAATCACAACTCTTGTCTTTCATTATTGATAAGGATTGTAAATCGGCTATAAACGCCAAAATCGGCTATAAACGCCAAAAATTGGCTATAAACGCCAAAATCGGCTATAAATGCCAAAAAAATCGCCTTTCACGGCAAATCAAGAAAATGTCTCTTTTCTTAAATATATGTGCAATGGAAAACTTGAAAGAAGTTGATTTCCTTTTTACTTGCGAAGGTTGATCTCCGGATCACCACTTGCAATTCCAAGTAAAAAATAGAAAATCTGGCACACCCACACAAAAAAAGAAATGTTGATGCACGCCCCTTGCCCCCTGGTTACGAAAGGGTCGGAACCAAACGGACTCCCACGTCCGCCGACCTCGGTAAGAACTCGAGCATTCGGGGCGCGGTCCATCAAGCTGGCTCCACCCGGTGGGACCCGTTTATTTGAGAACACGATGCTAGAAATGAAATATTTGAATATCATATATTTTTCTCTATGCTTATATTTCTTTTCTCGATTCCTTGGCTACTTTATAATTGGTGGCCTATGTTGTATTCTGCATCTAAAAAAAATGAGATGAGATTTTTTGGAAATTTTTTATTCTTTGAATTTATTTCCACTCATTCTCTTTTCAAAAAGAAAAAAAAACAAAAAACAAAAAAATCAGATTTTTCATTTTGGATTCAAAATTGAGAAACTTTGATCCTCTCCCTTCTGGGCACTGGCGCTCACGGAAATCGTTGAGACCGTGTTCGGGTCGGGGGTTGGGCCATTGTTTCTCTTCGATGAGTTCATTAAAGATCTAAAAAAATATATATATATATATAAAAAAAATATAAAAAATTTTTAGATTTCTCAATTTGGATTCAAAATTGAGAAACTTTGATCCTCTCCCTTCTGGGCACTGGCGCTCACGGAAATCGCTGAGACCGTGTTCGGATCGGGGGTTGGGCCATTGTTTCTCTTCGATGAGTTCATAAAAAAAAAATAAAAAAATATATAAAAAAAAAGACATAGACCACTAAGGTTAAACCAACTGTGTTCTTTGATCATGGTTGATTCAAAGAAAAGCCTTGTCCAGAGTGTGGAGACAGCTTGACTGTTTTAGGCAAGGGTCCTCCAAACGGGTTCATTAAGTAATCCTACCCTTACCTGGGGGCAATTCTATCAATCAAGATTTCATAAGACCGGGTTAGGAGGCCTATGTGTACTCTCTCGTCTTTTAAACAAATTAAAAAAAATATATAAATTTTTTTTAAAAAAAAATAAAAATAAAAATTTAAAAAAAAAAAAAAAAAATTTTTTTTTTTCAAAAAAAAAATCTTAAAAATAAAAAATAAAAAATAAAAAAATAAAATAAAATAAAAAAAAAGATTAAAAAAAAAAAAAATCTTCAAAATCTTCAAAAAAAAAAAAAAAACTTCCGTCATTTTGGGTTTAGATTGGAGAAATCTTGGTCTTCTCCTTTCTGAGCACTGGCGCTCACGGAAATCGCTGAGACCGTGTTCAGATTGGAATGCCTTTTGCTCTCTTTGATAAACCCGATATTGACTTTTCAAAAAAAAAAACTCGTCATCTTTAGATTCAGATCCGAGAAATTATGGTTCATTTCTTTCTGAGCACTGGTGCTCGCGGAAATCGCTGAGCCCGTGTTCAGATCGGAATACCATCTGCTCTCTTTGATGAATCCAAACTTGACCTTTCAAAACAGAGAATCTCATTTCATGGATGCGGTCTCAAAACATTTGTGTCTAGCGGTACTAGTACGCCCTTTCACGGTCTACTGTATTGCGACCGGCACATCTGTAACTCCAACTTTATATTCTTCTTACCTCGAGCAAGCTCTGCTTCTCGATAAGTCGAATTTAAGTTCACAATTGCTTCTAGCAGTCACTGGGATGCCCATTCCGGGCTTACCATACCTGCGATCAGAACAATTGTACCTTCTATGGCATTTTGCCTTCCTCATATTGCTTGGGTCATCTACCTCGAGCAATTTGAAAAGACGAAACTATAGAACTTCCCATTTATGATCATTATATTCTTGTGATTACTAATGGATGTGGTCTTGTTTCAAAAATTCTCGAAAAACTAACAATGGCAGCTTCACTAACCATTACTTTCGATGAAAACAAGCACCAACTCATGCTTCAACAGAAGCAAACCATGCGCACCTACAAGCGCCCCATCAGCTGCCGAAGTGTCAACTCCCTCGGCAACTCTCTGAACTCCGGGTCGACCTAGACTCCCCGGACTATCGTCTTTGGGACGCTGGGACCATTCCCACTTCCTGAGGAACAAACTGCTCCCTCCAAGAAGCAGAAACTCGCCTCTCAACGTGTCACTACCATGACACCAAAGGCGAGCACCAGAAGGCCTGAAGCCCGTGGCAGCCCCACGAAGCCTCAACCTGCAAACAACCAGGTCTACTCCAAGACTTGGTCCCCAAGACCTTCACCAAAACAGAGAAGGTCCCAGACATCCACTAAGCCAGCATTCCTGGCCCCACTCAAGGAGAACCAGTTCTATCCTCTTGCCTACATGAAAGAGGAGAGACCCATCTCCGACTTGACTTCCAAGTCATCCCAGCATGAGCCGGCTTGTTCCTACAAGCCCAAAATCAAGTCATGCATCACAAGGAGGCCTCCACAAGCACCTGCTAAGGCCTACAAACCTGCAGTTCGACCCTTCATCTCTACAGGGGCCGAACTTCAAAAATTCAAAGCTTCGCTGCAACAGGCGAAGGACAGGGTTCGCATCCTGTCCTTGCCCAGCTACAGAGAAGACAGGCTCGGCTGCTGCGCCCGAGGGAGCACATCCTTCATCGTCAAAGCCCAGTCAGAGCTGACCGAAGCTCAAATTGCTCATCGTATACGCCGCCGCGCGTCATACCAGCAAAAGAGACTAGAGAAGCAAAGGACCCAGCCTCCTACACTTCAAGTCTCTCCTAAATGGGTCGAAAAAGAAAGACCCAACCAAGTTGCTGCCGTCCATATGATTGGAAAAACCAGAAGGCGCCAAAAATCAGCAACAAAAATCCATGTCCGACGTCCGATGACCCGCAGCGTCTCCAGGACAAGAAGACATTCAGAAGAATCCCCTGCTCCTTCAAGCAAAGGACAGCAGAGTGATCCTTCCTCAAGCTCCTCTTAAAAAAGAATGAGCCCCAGCTCAGTCACCAGGACAGTTTCTTCGTTCGAATCACGAAGGATGAATGTCTTGGCTACAAATTCTGAGCCACCACCCCGCAATCCACCTCCAGAAGACGCGATCACCCGCATCCAGCAGTTGGAACAGGGCCAGCAGAGGATTGAAACTCTGATGGAAAACCTTCTCCTCGCCTTCCAAAATCAGGCGAACAATGAACCTCCTCCGAATCATCAAGACGACGAGGTAAATAGAGAAGAAAATGAGTCACGCGCCCTTACCAAAAAGGACGTAGACGGTATCCTCGCCAAAGCAAAAGAAGAGGATATACTCAAGGAGCATGGGATCAAGCCACCATATCCCTTATGGATGGACTCGGTCCCGTTCCCCACCAAATTCAAGCATCCTACTCTCCAAACATATACGGGGAAAGGATCAGCCAGACAGCACGTCATCCACTTCAAGATCCTGACGGGAGCTATTGCGGATCAAGATGCACTCAAGATTCGCCTCTTTGCAAGTACCCTAAAAGGTACGGCCTTCGATTGGTACTCTACTCTGCCGGAGGACTCAATCCAAAACTGGGCCATGCTAGAGACACGCTTCCTGACTCACTTCAAAGGTGAAGATCATCCCGCTACTATGGCTCAGCTGTGTAGCCTAAAACAGGGGGAGAATGAATCAACATATGACTTCATTCACAAGTGGAAAGCAATGGCATACAAATGCTCTGATGTATTGCCACAAGCGTCGCTAGTCGACATCTGCCGAAACAACATGAGAGCCAGAATCCGCTCCATGATCATCGGCAACAAATCAAAAAACCTGGGAGAACTCCTAGAAGCTTCCATGGAAGCTGAAACGGTGATTAAGGACCTCAACAGTCAGAAATCATCAAGAAAAGAGCCAACCGCCATTACGACCTCAAAACCAAAGAAGAAAGAGGTCCTCAATGTGCAGACCAAGTCAGCTCCTCAGCCACCAAAGAAAGCTGAAAACAAAGCTGTTGGTAAGAGACCTGAACTCTCTGATGCCTTCAAAGAACGAGTAGAGAAGAAATACCCGTTTGATGAAGATGTTGATGAAATCTTCGGGGCTCTTGTGGCAAACGGCAAGCTCACCTTGCCTGAACCAAAAAGACCGGGTGATGTTGGCAAAACCAACGATCCTCGGTACTGTCCATACCACCAGATGATCTCGCATCCTCTCAATCAATGCTTCGTTGTGAGAGAGAAAATAAATGAGATGTGGAAAAACGGAGTCATCACCTTTGACAAAAACTATGGGTCTGCCTCCGTCAACATGGTGACATGTGGACAAACATCAAAATCACCGAAGAAGAAGATCACTACTTCCTTCAAGGTGATAAACTCAATCGAAGCGTCCGAGGAACTGGTTCCTTACCCGACACCAGACGGACAACCGATATGGGTACATCCCGATCTCCTGGAAGATGAAAATTGGGAGATCGTGAAAACAAAGCCTACAGCTCAACAGCGAAGGCAGGCTAGGAAACATCTCCTCAAGCTCAAACGGCAAGAGAAGACCCAGCCAAAACTAGAGGTCAAAGAAAAGGCAGAGGCTTCCTCTACCGCTTCACTGGAGGTAACAAAAACATCCCTTCCAGAGACTTCAAAGGGGGTAAGGAAATTCACTCTCAGTGATTTCATGCCACCTCAATTCAAAGAAGCCATGCAGGAGGCATCATACTCTTGCAATTCGGTAGTTGGATTCTCCATTGATGGATACGAGTCCAGCGACACCGATGATGGATTCGAATCCAACTACACAGATGAGTGGGAGGAGTCCCTTGAAACAGGAGAATATCTCTCCGATGAAGAATGGGTTCCTGAGTCTCATCTTATGCCAGTAATCTGGTATAACCCCCTACAGCCACAAGGATCCTGGTCTGATGATGAAGAAGGCCAAGAAGCTGTACAGGAAAATGCTGCTGACCCAGCACCTCTCATTACTCCAGTGGAAATCAACAATGTTGAGCCACAAAGAGATGATGAAGAAGAAGATCCGGCTCCCATGCCTGATCTTGAAGAATATGCAAGGATCTTGCAGCGACTCGCTCTAGAACAAGAGCAAGAACGCGTCAACGAGCCTCCTCGCAATCTAGAGCCTGAAGTCCCTGAAGACCACCAGGTACATCCTCCCTTAACTCCTGAAAATGGAGAAAATTGCTGGATAGACGATCCTCTCACATCCGAGGATGAGTCTGACTCCGATCAGGCAACGTCTCCCGTCAGAGCTTCCTGTAATGTAATAATTCGGGATTATAGCTCTTCCGAAGCATCGTCTGATGAGAGCACTTACACTCCGGCGACGCCTAGCAATATATCTTCTGGAGCCACCTCGTCTCACGTGACTTTCACTGAGATGACACCTTCTCAGGTTTCTTCTCCTGAGACTGTGACTTCAAAGTTCACACCCTTCATGACTGAAGAATTCCCAGCCATTGATGCTTGGGACGATGAATTAGTCAACGAAGAAGAAAGATTGCTGGATGCTGTTCAGGACTTGTTCCCGGAAAATGCTCCATGCAACACAATCACTGAGGATGGGAACTCTGCTGCTGATACATCCTCAGCAAATGAAAAACGACAGCCTCTTGATCCGTGAAGACAATCTTCCAAACGAAGACCCTTCTCAAGAAGCTCTCGAAGTTGGTAGAGGCACCCGCTCTGGCCGGGACTACCACAAAAATTACAACCAATCTTCCTTTACATATGTAAATCCTTCGGGAAAAGATGTTGTAAGCGCCCCTAGTGGCAACAATGATGAACATGCAGGCCCTAAGGAGGCTTTCAAGTATGACTTGATTGAACACTTCAAGCACATACCTGCACGTCTGCACATCCTAGATTTGTTGCGAATGTCTCCGCACACTCGTGATAATCTCATTTCGGAATTACAAAAGCTGAATGAGGATGTCGACAAACATGCCCCGCAAGTCCTCCAAATTGAAATGGATTACCGGGTCAAAAACTCAGAAGCCTCCTCAAAGGGAGAAAAGAAGAAAACTGAGGGATCATGCATTGAATGCCTCTCGGTTAAAAAAGCAGCCAGTGCAACCATCGCCTTCACAAAGGATGACCTCCTACTTGGCGAAACCAGGCATAACCGACCCCTGTACTTCACGGGGTATATCAAGGAAATGCCTATGCATAGAGTTCAGATCGACCCAGGTTCTGCACTCAACCTCATCTCCACATCGGCTCTTGAAGAGTTGGGCATCCCACCCAGCAAACTGAGCCACACATCTGTATCTATCTTTGGATACGATGGGAGTACTCAAAGGCCTATCGGTAAAATCAGGTTCAAGTTGCAGATCGGTGATCTTATCTCTGAGGTCACAGTGTATGCAATAAAGACCCCTTCATGCTACAACATCCTTCTCGGACGCCCTTGGATCCATGAGAATGGTGTTGTCCCTTCAACTCTACATCAATGCATCAAGTTTGTTGGCGATGACGGCATGATACATCGAGTCTTTGCGGACAGAAAACCCTTTAAAGGTAAAGAAGTCCACTTCGCAGACTCACAGATGTATGAAGGTGAAAAAGAAGAAGAGGAGAAGCACACAGCATCCTTTGCCGAAAATCTCCAGAAAGATAAAGGCAAAGCTCCTCAACAATCACCGGAAGAAAACAAACCATCCGGTAAATCTGAAGAGAGCATGCAAACTCCCTTCATCATCTCCCTCAAATCTTCAAAGCCTTTGGTCATCACAACTAAAGTGAAGAAGGCAAAACAAAAGCCTGGGGGCAAATTTGTTGTCTCTTTCGTGTCTATCATGCAAGACACAGACTCGGATTCAGAGCCAGAAGACGACACATCGTCAAGCCAAGCTGACACTCAGCAAGTTCAGCCTGCTCTTACTCCAATGGAGACAACTTCTGACATAGAAGATCCTACGTCAGCTTCCTTCGTTGTTCCAGCAACTTCAGCAAAGGAAAAGCCGATCTTCTTCCATAGATCGGATGCTTCTTCATCAAACTCCATGCTTGAACCTTTCCAAAATAAAGGTACGCCTCAACTATCCTTATACAGTTCTGTGGCACAAGCTATTATGAAGAAAATGGGCTATGACGCTCAAAACCCAGTCGGTTTGGGAGAAGGACGCGGTATTCTCACGCCATTGGGGCCCGTCTTGACCAAAAGCCAGCTGGAAGATTGGAGACTCTACGGCTATATAGAAAAGTCTTCACACGGGTTAGGGTATGATCCTGACACTCCCTTGAGACAGTTGACACAAAGGCTTAAAAGTCAATATACTGACCAAGCCTCAACATCTCAAATCAATGAAGGCATCGATCTCCCTGGATATCTCTTTGATGAGTCACCTGACAAAGATCCAGGAAGCTCATCCGATTGGCACGATTTCTCCGAAAATGAAGAGGAGTTGTCCGATGGCACAGACGTGTGGACTTCTAACCCAGAAGAACCCTCATCTCCAAAAGAAGTAGCCTACTTCGACTCGGTTTCAACAGGCGATTGGGATCATCTCATAGCAAGCCTTGGGAAAATTACCGATCAAGAAGACCCGTGGAAAGGAACAAAGCCTTGGTCTGGAAATGCCCTTGAAACCCCAGAAGGTTTCATTGAGCTGGAAGCCTCCGAAAATATTGTGGAGGAACCACCTTCGAACCTTCCAACAGAAGATCCTGTTCAAAAGATAGACTTGGGAACACCAGATAACCCACGTCCTGTATTCATAAGCAAGAATATAAAGGATGATGAGTTACCCGAGTATATCGCCTTTCTTCGTGAGTTCGTTGATTGCTTTGCATGGTCTTACGCTGAAATGCCAGGCTTAGACCCCAAAGTAGCAGTTCACAAACTCAATCTTCAAGAAGACATCAAGCCTGTCAAGCAAGGCCAAAGAAGATTCCGTCCAGATGTGATGGATAAAATTGAACAAGAAGTTCAAAAACTCAAAAGCGTCGGCTTCATCCGTGAGGAACAACATCCTGAATGGTTGGCCAACATTGTCCCCGTGACAAAGAAAAATGGGCAGATCAGGGTCTGTATTGATTATAGAGACCTGAATGGCGCATGCCCAAAAGATGAATTTCCGCTCCCCATACCAGAGGTAATGATTGATAATACCTGTGGATTCGAGCGAATGACATTCATGGATGGTTTCTCTGGCTACAATCAGATAAAGATGCATCCTGAGGATGAAAAACATACATCCTTTCGAACCCCATTTGGCGTGTATTGCTACACTGTCATGCCATTTGGTCTGAAAAATGCTGGTGCCACATATCAGAGGGCTATGATGAAAATATTCCAAGATATGCAACACAAGACGGTTGAATGTTACGTTGATGACCTCGCCGTCAAAAGCAAAAGAAAAGAAGATCATCTCGAAAACCTTCGAGAAGTCTTCCTCCGGCTTCGCAAACACAAACTGCGAATGAATCCATTGAAATGCTTCTTCGGCGTCTCGTCGGGTAAGTTCCTCGGATTCTGAGTTCGGAAAGCTGGAATAAAGCTTGACCCCATAAAAGTCAAAGCCATTCTAGAAATACCCTCTCCAAGAACCTTGAGAGAACTCAAAGGGCTTCAAGGGAGATTGGCCTACATCAGACGGTTCATCTCCAATCTCTCGGGGAAATGCCGTCCATTCTCCCGGTTGATGAAAAAGGGTGTAAACTTTGTCTGGGATGCTGACTGTGAAGCTGCTTTCCAAGACATCAAGTCATACCTGACAAAACCTCCAGTGTTAGCTGCTCCTACCACTGGAAAACCATTCATCTTGTATACAAGAGCCCTTGATCACTCTTTGGGAGCTCTGCTTGCGCAAGAAAATGATCAAAGGAAAGAAGCTGCTCTATATTACCTCAGCCGCATGCTAGTAGGTGCAGAGCATCGCTACTCTCCAGTCGAAAAAGAATGTCTTGCAGTGATGTTCGCCGTACAAAAGCTGCGTCACTACTTGCTTTCCAACACAGTCTACCTGGTCTCGAGGGTCAACCTCTTGAAGGTCCTTGTCACAAAGGCAGGTTCTCTCAATGCTCGACTGGCAAAATGGTCCATCCTTCTGTCACAATTTGATATTAGGTATGTACCACAAAAAGCAATCAAAGGGCAAGCTCTAGCGGACTTCCTCGCAGAGCATCCATTGCCTAAAGATTCTCCACTCAGAGATGATCTCCCAGACGAAACAGTCTACAATGTGGAGACTTTCTCACAAAGTGCCTCCTGGGATATGTACTTTGACGGTGCAACCAGGACAAATGAAAAAAGACAGCTGATCTCGGGAGTTGGCATCCTCTTTGTTAGCCCCGACAAATACATGATTCCACACGCTTTCTCGCTACTGGAACCATGCACAAACAATGCAGCTGAATATCAAGCTCTGATCTTAGGATTTGAACTCGCCATCGAATCCGGTATCACCATGCTGGAAGTCTTTGGAGACTCTCAACTGATCGTCAACCAGATGAATCAGAAATTTGAAGTTAGGAAGCCAGATTTGTTGCCCTACTACAACAAGGCACAATCACTTCTGCAAAAGTTTGACATCTGTCACATCACCCACATTCGTAGAGGTGAAAACATACGTGCAGATGCCCTAGCCGGACTTGCCGCATCCATGGCAATCCAGGAAGGGGAAAACATGCAAATCACAGTGTGCGAAAGGAGAATCCTTCCTCCTCTTAACACACACCAAGCAGTTGCTGAATGCCACCAAGTGGTCGGAAGTCGGATTTCAATCCTTCAAACTTCAATTGGCGACTGGAGGGATCCGTTCATTGATTACATTATGTTCGGAATCCTACCTGAAGATCCAAAAGAACGGGTAAGCATCTAAAGGCGAACCCCAAGCTTCCATTTGGATATTCCTTCAAAGATCCTTTACAGGAAATCCTTCAACGGAGTACTTCTACGCTGCTTGTCACAACAAGAGGCTGAAGAAACACTCAAAGAAGTTCATGCTGGTCTTTGTGGAGCTCATCAGGCTGGACCTAAGCTCTATGATCAGATAAAAAGGTTAGGATATTACTGGCCTACCATGGTAGCTGACGCAATGCAATTTGCTAAGCGTTGCCAACAATGCCAAGTTCATGGAGATTACATTCACATGCCTCCAGAATGGCTGCATCCTACAGCGATCTCATGGCCTTTCGAAGCCTGGGGTATGGACATTATAGGTCCTATTTCTCCCCCTTCAAGCAAAGGTCATCGCTTCATCTTCGCCGCTACGGATTACTTCTCCAAGTGGTCAGAAGCATTTGCGTTTAACGAAATGAAGACCTCATCAGTCCTTCACTTCCTACGCACCAACATCATTTGTCGTTTCGGCATACCCAAAAGATTCGTCCATGATAACGGGCCACAGTTCCGGGATCATCGATTCTACAGGTTCTGCGACAAATATAAAATCCAAAGCTGTCCTTCGACTCCATACAATCCGACAGCAAACGGGTTAGCAGAAGCTTTCAACAAAACACTCTGCAAAATCCTCAAAAAAATGGTCTCTAGTCACAAAAGAGACTGGAGCGACAAAATGTCTGAAGCTTTGTGGGCCTATCGAACCACCGTTCGAGGACCAACCCATAGCACACCATTCTCCTTGGTCTATGGATGCGAAGCTGTCGTGCCCTTGGAAGTACAAATTCCTTCCTTGAGGGTATCCTTGCAAAATGACATGACTCAAGAAAGCAATGTCAAATTGCGACTCCATGAGCTGGACAATCTCGATGAGAGACGGCTCGAAGCTCAACAAAGCATTGAACTTTACCAAGCACGTATGGCAGGATCTTTCGATAAAAAGGTCAGGCAACGCGCCTACAAAAAGAGTGACTTGGTTCTTGCGGTAAAAAGACCAATGGTCTTCGCTCACAAGTCCAAAGGCAAATTTGAGCCAAAATGGGAGGGACCCTACGTCATCGACAAAGTTTTCTCCAATGGCGCATACGCACTCCTAAACATGGAAGGTGACAGATGTATGTTGCCCATCAATGGCAAGTTCTTAAAGCGGTACTACCCTTGAAGACTTACCCAACTGGGTTAGAGCAATGCCTGTATGGCCAAAACCGGTTTCCAGGTACACGCTCGCTAAACCCACCCTTTTTTTAGAATTTTCATATCAAATGTTGAAATTTCTAGAAATCTAAAACAATGCTTACTTTCATCGTTTCATTGTTCAAAAAATATATATATATATATATCCAAGTTTAGGAACCTTTCCCTAACTTGACCAAAATTTTCAACCCTTGAACCCAAAATTCATGGTTTGAAATAAAATCCGGATTCAGGGATTTCCACCCTAGTCCACCCTGCCTTTTACCGCCAAAATGGTTTTAGGTCAAAACTTATGTCCCTCGCGTCTTTAAACAAAAAAATGGTTTTTCAAAAACCGCGAGGAAGCGACACTTAGTCGATACTCACACAAATCGGAAGCAAGCGAACCACGTTCGACACTTCCAAAATCGCAGGGAAGCGACATTTCGTCGGTACTTGCAAAATCCAAAATCGTGGAAACGCAACATTTCAGTTGATATCCACAACCCAAATTTCAAAGGTTCGAAAAAACCTAAAAAACTGTGGAGACGCAACATTTCAGTTGATATCCATAACCCAAAGGTTCGAAAAAACCTAAAAAAAAAAAAATGTGGAGACGCAACATTTCAGTTGATATCCATAACACAAAGGTTCGATAAAACCACAAATTTCAAAAATCGTGGGGAAACGACATCAAGTCAGTACCCGCAAAACCAAAATTTTTGAAAAGCAAGGATGCGACATTCCATCGATACTTGCACCCAAATCCACGAGGATGCGACATTCCATCGATACTCGCAACCGAATGAGCAAGGATGCGACATTCCATCGATACTTGCAAGAACATTCAGCAGGGAGGCGACTTTTAGTCGATACTTGCATTTTTTGAAAACCAAACTGGCTATAAATGCCATCAAAACAGGCTATAAATGCCACAAACCGGCTATAAATGCCACAAACCGGCTATAAATGCCATCAAAACAGGCTATAAATGCCACAAACCGGCTATCAATGCCACCAAAACAAAACCGGCTATCAATGCCACAAACAAAAAAAAAACTTGGATTTCAAAAAAAACAAAACGGCTATCAATGCCACCAAAACAAAACAGGCTATCAATGCCACCAAAAAACCGGCTATAGATGCCACAAAACAAACCGGCTATCAATGCCACCAAAACAAATTCGGCTATCAATGCCACCAAAACTGGCTATAGATGCCACGAAAAAAAAAAAAACTCGGCTATCAATGCCACAAGAAAAGCCGGCTCTCATGCCAAAATTGGCTTCCATGCCACAAACAAAAACCTGGCTTTCATGCCAAAACAATTACTTGACAAAAGATTTTCACAAAATGACAACCTTTTGATCAAATCCCATTTAGCAATTACTTTTATCACAAAAAGATTCAAGTGAGCGTAGGGATAACAAAAAAAAAGAGCATCCCATTTAGCAATTACTTTTATCACAAAAAGATTCAAGTGAGCGTAGGGACAACAAAAAAAAAAAGAAAGAGCATCCCATTTAGCAATTACTTTTATCAGAAAAAGATTCAAGTGAGCGTAGGGATAACAAAAAAAAAAGAGTACAAAAAAAATACATGTGGTACCAAAAAAAAAAAAGAAGAAAAGTGCTCACAAGCACTACAAAAAAAGTACCAAAAAAAAATACAAGTGGTACCAAAAAAAAAGAGAGAAGGATAGTTTCTGTTATAAAAAATATACAGCAGCTCAATCAAAAATGGTCTCCAGCCAAGAGTTCAGCTCCTTAAGTAAGCTTTTGGCCTCATCCGTCAAGGATTCCAAGGCACGCTTCTTCAGGAACCTGCCATGAGATGCTGGGGTGGGCTGTAACCCTTCTTCTGCACTGGGAAGCTTCCCTCGAGCGGTTTTCCATTGTTTGTCCTCATCAGACTTCCTTTTGAGAACTCGATTGGCATCCGCAACTCGATGAATCAGAGCAGTCTCCCTTTCACGAGCCTCTGTTATTTCAGCCCACTTGGCAGCGACTTGTGCCTGCAGATGCTCAAGACGTTTCCTGGCCTCATCGACCTCCCTATCAAGGATGTTAAGGTCATGTGTCAGCCTAATGATGGTTATCTCTTCTAAGTTCCTCTCTCGGACTGCCTGCTTCTTGCTTTCTGTAGCCTCATCCAGGTCAGATTGAGCCTTATCCGCAGGGTCCAAGAACATCTCCTTGAAGAACTGATCGTCAGGAAAACCCATGGTCTCAAACCACTTATCACCCAGCTCAATGATCCTATTAACGATCGCCCTGGCATATGTGACATCCAGACCAGCTTCTTCAGCATCACCGAGAATCTCACGCACATGCTGGATCATGCTAAATCCGGCTTCCAAGTGCCCAGAAAAGAGAGTCTCAATCCAAGAGCTCAGAACTCGCACCACCACCTTCTTCGCAAAAAGAAGAGATGGCCCAGCTGAGGATTCGCCCAACTCCGTTGGTCGACTGCTCATGTCATCATCTGTTGAAAGAGTAACAAAAGAACTCTTTCCAGTTGAAGCTGCTCCTGCTCGGGAAGGAATCTCAGCGCGAGGAATCTCCTCAACATTATCAGAACTGGTCCCAGGAGTCTCTACCTCTGGATTAACCTCTGGCATCCCTTGCTCTGGAAACGACGGATCCTCCTCTGCCACTTCAAAACCTGCAAAGGAAACACAAAAAGGTATGAATATGACCCTGTTTGAAAATCATTATCAGAGTTATAACTACAAAATACCTTCTTCGACGACTGGCGGAACACTTTCTTCCTCCATGAACTCATCGGAAGCATCATCAACATTTGCGTCCATCGATGGTTCAAAGTCATCAGAACCCTGTGGCAAGTCAGCTGACAAAAAAAAAAATGTGTTAGCAAACCGAGTCACAAACTCAGAAAAAAAAGAGCAAAAGAAATCGTACCAATTGGAGATTCTGGATTTACTCCAGAGTCCCTCGGTTCTTCTTCAGGTGCCTCAACAGGATCCATCACCACCTCATCGGTTGGGACCTCAGGCATCACCAAGTCTTCCTCTGCTAAAAAAAAAAAGAAGAAAAGCAGAAACAAGAAGCAAATCATAACATGGAAAAAATCCCATGAAAAGAAATGGAAAGAGAAAAAGGAAGAATTATACCTTCACCAACGGTCTCTTCTTCTCGACTTCTCTTCTCTGGAGGCTCGTCAGCATCCACTGGCACATCCTCATCGATAGTAAGAGGAACTTCCAAATCAGGAGAGACCTCATGCTGCCCCTTGCTGCGATGATGACTCCTCCCCCTCTTACTCCGGCGGGCTCGCTTCTTAGAGGAACCTGCCCCACTGTCAGAGTCAGGTTTCCCACTTGACTCCTCACTGGATGGTCTACTCTTGCCAGTAGACTCCACGGAAGCTTGCCTCTGTGCCGCTTGCATCCAAGCGCCAAGTTCGGCTTCCTCCTGTTCTAGCTGCTCCAAAGCCTCATCAGGTATTTCTCGAACAGCTTCAGAACCAATGATGCCCTGGTCACCGAGAAAGCCTATCTTGTGCTTCTCTCCAGAAAGGAAGGCCCAAACTTCCTCTCTCCGGATGCTATCCGACTTTCCAAGGCCCTTTCCAGATGCCAGCTTCACATCAAGCTCCTTCTTGGAAAGCCCCCGATATGCCAAAAAGCTCTCCGCGAACCACTTCGCAAAGCCGGCAGTCCGGGAAGTCAGCAACACAGGATAAGAAATCATGGCTGTAGTGTCTTCAGCACTATAGAAAGCCCATGCATTTCTCCCATCCTGTAAGCCTCCAAAGCGCTTCACCATGCTTGAAGGCGCTCCAACAACGCCTTGAGAAAAGCCCAGCTGCAAAGCAAAGCGAGATGGTACATACGGCTGGATGTCGACGAAAAGATGTCTGCGGTACACCATTGTGCCGACACGTATGCTGAAAAGCCACTCTCTCTCTGCATTTGTCAAGGAATAATGCCTTCCCGACCCCGCCCTGGTAGAGTCTCGGGAGGCACCAAAATCAAAAGCCTTCTTCCGCAACTCCGGAGAAAGCTTCACTGAAGACTGCCCCATCTCGACGTCCCTGAACCGTCGGATCCTCATGCGGGCAAACAAAAGTGATTCGGACACGGCTTTGCCCTTAGCCAGTCGAATCATCAGAGGATCATCATCCTGTGCAGCACCCAGCCGATGGAAGCCAGGACAGTGGTATACATACCACGAATAAAAGATATGGGCTGAAAATACCCTATTCATGGGAAGCCCAAGCCGAGCCAAAAAAGCAGCAGCCTGCAGTTCGGTACACAAGTAGGAGTAAAGAGCTGGCACCAAAGCAAGCTGCTCTCCAAATGCCATCTGACAAGCCGGAAAAATACAATGCGGCCTGATGTGCATTCCATCTCCTCCAGCAAAAACAGCCTCACCAAGCCAATAAGTGAGGTAAAAAGCGAGATCTCTCCGCAGTGCAATGTCAGGACATATGGCGTTTGTACTTGCACAGAAATCTCTCAACTTTTCTTGCATGGCCAAGATCTTCTTTGAACTTGGATCCTGAGCTCCGGCTTCCTGGGTCACGCTATCAGAAGACTCCCTGCTATCAAAAAAGTTGGGGAATGAAGAGCTAAAACTCTTCCAACTGCTGGATCTAACTTTCAAACCCCCCTTCTCCTTCAAAAAATCATAGAAGGCGACGAGCTGAAAGTATAGAAGCCTAAACTCCTCAGACTGCCCCTCGAGGACGCTGTCAATCGGCATAAACTCCTCATAGAGTTTGCCGAGGATGGGCAATCCAGTAATGGCGCTCAGCTCCTTCAAAGAAAAACCAATCTCACCATTCGTCACAACGAAGGTATTGGTTTGTGGGAGGAATGACTCCAGCATAGCCATGAAGGCCTCGTCGGAAAAGATCACGGTCTCCCTAAAGGCGCGGACCGCATCAAAAATCCCGGCTTCCTTCAAAACGGCGCCACCAATCAGCAGGACGCGATCAGTCCACGACTTCCACTCGGAGTCGGCATTGAAACGGCCTCGAAGTCGAAAAGGCTTGATCCAATTGCTGCCGTCACCACTGAAAATACCAAGGCCCACCGGTCTCAAATCGACCGACGGATAATCAGAGCCCTGGTAGCCGCTGGATGGCATCAACAGGTCCATGTCAACAGGCGACCTCTCCGTATATCCAGGAGAACCTCCAACAAAAACCCCGGTCTTGATTACATTTGTCCTTCTCACCCAACTTGGAGGATCTTCCCTCTTAGGGCACGTGGGGGCAAGGCTCAGAATCGAGACGGTGCGATCAAACGTCGACCGGGTAGCAACAGTCTTCTTCTCACCATCTGCTGTGAAAGAAAACTAAAAACATCTCCTCTGGTATGTCATGTCATCAGGGACTGCATCACCAAAGAAGAAGGTAGGCTTGGGCAAAATGCTCTGATCTTCCATCACCCATGGACGACTGCTTACCATGATCTTATAGAATTCCTCTCCCTTGAGAGCGATCAGTCGCTGCCTCATCTCATCTCTGTTGAGGGAGTCGCACTCTTCCAGATTTCTCTCAACATACTGGACCTTCTCAAAAGCCTGCTGAACAGCCGGATTAGAAGATCTAGAAGATCGACGAGGTACGCTTGTAGCAGGCTCTTTACCCTTGTTCGCTCTGGAGGAACCACCTGAAAAGGATGGAAAAGAAAAAGATCAAACATCAAAATGACAGAATCTCGCTAAAAAAAAATCTGGCGAAATTTTGACATGATGACGGGGCAATTCCGAAGAAAAGGAACTATCCCGAAAGAAATAGAAAGCTTGAAGATGGGCTCAACATCGCTGCGAGCTCCGAAACTCCAAACTTTCGAAACCTCAAAGTCTCCGCAAAATCAGGAAGGGCTCAACATCACTGCGAGCTCCAAATTCCCAAATTTGCGAAAACTTTCAGGTATGCTATCACATCATGCTACAAATTTAATTTACAAATTAAAGGCATGCATGAACATCTAGGTTTGCCAAAAAAAAAGAGGGGCATTATCATGATGAGCAAAAAAAAAAAAAAAGAATCTTTCTCAAAAAAAAGGGAAAGAAAACAAAAAAAAAGAAAAGAAACTTTCTCAAAAAAAAAAAAAAGAGGAGAAAGAAAACAAAAAAAAAAAAAAAAAAAGAAGAAAAAAAAGGGGCTGGCCCACAGGCCACGTGGCCGTACGGCCAGATCCGTACGGATCTGTCCGTACGGCCCACAAAAGAAAAAAAAAATGCAAATGCAAAAAAAAAAATAAAAAAAATAGAAGAGAAAGCAAAAAGAAAACACGTGTGAAAAAAAAAGAGGGAAAACACGTGAAAGAAAAAAAAAAGAAAAGAAAAAGAAACAAAAAAAAAAGAAAGAACTTTATTTTTCCTACAATGGAGTTTTCTTGAAAAAAAAGGGAGAACTTACTTGAAGCCATTGATGGAGAAGAAGAAGAAAAGTCTTGAAGATCTTGAAGAAGAAGAACTCTTGGTCTTGAAGCCCTCTTGAGATTATTGCAAAAGAAAGTAATAAGAGCAAGAGATCCAACCTTCTCCTTGCTTTTATAGAGGAGAGCAAACCAAAGAAGGAAAGAAGAAAGATGTAAGTGTTACTAATTAGTAACCTTACCAAAAGAAAGAGATTAGAAAGATTCTTTCCCAAAAGAAAGATATCTTGAAGGATTTTCTCCCAAAAAGAAATCGATGACGGATTCTTTCCCAAAAGAAAGATATCTTGAGATATCCTATCCCAAAATAAAGGGATCATGAGAGATTCTCTCCAAGTAAAGATATTCTCTATCCAAATGAGATATTTTTGGATATTCTTTACAAAAATGACACCATATGAGATCTAAGCCATTTCAAAAAGCTTAAGGTCCCATGGGTTAGCCCATATGAGCCAGGTTTGACCACCTAGGCACAAAAAAAAAAAAAAAATTTTGGGCTTTTAGTCAAAGAGAAATCCCTCTTACCAAGAGCGTACAAAAATGGTTCCATGCCTCTTTTGAGTTGATTGGACCATACAAAAGAAAATTCCAAGCCCCATGAGCTTCCAAAAATCAAACCATCCAGCCTCATCTACCAAATTGAGCCAAAATCTTGAAATTGACATTCCACAAAAAATCAAACCAAATCCTGGTCCCCTAACTTGCCACATACAGCCTGTTAGGTCACAAGATCAAAACCAAAATTGATCCCCCAACATTCCACATACAGCTTGTTGGGTCACACGATCAAAACCAAACCCGACCCCCTAACCTGCCACATATAGCCTGTTAGGTCACAAGGTCAAAACCCAAATCCACATCCCTGATGTCATCTTCAAAACTTTGCCTCGAGATGGTACGTGATCCCTTTCACTACCATAAAATTCCCCTGGAAGCTCAAAAGGCTACAAATACCAAAAAGAAAGGCTGCTCAAAGACTCTTGGTCAAGTCACAGGCTCTCCTTCGAAAATCTCTTCGAGGCACATCGACTACAAAAGTTAAGCAACTCGTCGCTGTACCTCGAGGGGGCATTTGTTGACACCAAAAATGTCACTTTGCCTCTTCAAGATCCGAAGAGCTACATGAAGTCGCAACCTGCCATAAATAGGCAATGTTGCTTCCAAAAATCAAATCTTGTCAGAATCAAACAAAAACTGCAAGATTCTTCAAGACAGCCAAAAGAGGAGTACACAAGAAGTTTCGGGCCATTTCAAAATCATTTGGCCTAACTTCGCTTCTCAGACAGCCGAAAAGGAGCTCTCGGCGGCAAAAGCATCGGAGACACCAAATCTTCGATCAGGGCCGATGGATAGTCTCAAAATACTTCCAAAAGGCTCCACGTCAAGTTCCGAGTCAAACCAACAACGTTTGACCCTACATCAACCCTCGAACAGCTAAATCAAGCCTCTCGGCGGCGAGAACCACCGAGGCCATTACTCATCAGATAGAGCACATGGACGGCTTCAAAACGCTTATAAAGGGCTACACGTCAAATTTCAGGTCATTTCCACAACATTTGACCATAGTTTGACGCTCAGAAGCCAAATCAGGCCTCTCGGCGGCAAAGCTCTCCGGGACCATGGTTTCCAAGACAGAGCCTATGGATCATCTTAAAATGACTCCAATAGGTTCCCTGTCAAATTTCAAGTCAATCGGACATCGGTTGACCGCACATCAAACCGCGACATCTTCATCGCGACAAAAAGCAAGTCTACTGGTGATAGGACCCCAAACGGCTTCAAAACTCAAACAAAAGCCTATGGTTGGTCTTATTTATTGCTCAGCAGGCTTCACACCGAATTTCAGATCATTCCGACATCGTTTGACCCAGTTTCAGCTTCTAACGGAAAATCGGCAGCTCTGCGCGACAAAGTCTTCGGCTTTCTCAGGAAATTGGAAACTTTGCAAAATAAAATGCAAGGATTCTCATCAGGTTTCCTACAAAGAAATTAAGCCAATAAATGGTCAAAATGTCAAGGAAAAGTACGGGAGAAAAAAGAATCGAAAAACAGCAAAAACGGACACAAAACGGGACACGAAAGGGGGAAAACCCCCCCAGGGTCGCAGACCCCTGCGACCCTGGGCCAGGGTCGCCGGCGACCTTGGAACCCGGGGTCGCCGGGAAAGCCCCGGAAACCCCGGTTTTCGCCGTTTTTTCGCGATTCGAAGAGCCCAGCCTCTGGTACTTTCCAAAATTCATGCTTTTGAGACACCAAGTCCTCTGACATCCGTCCGAAACACGGGTCAATCATCAAGAGTATCGAAAACAATATTGATCGCCACCCGGTCAACCAAAAAAAGTGTGATTTCTACCCGACCGATCGAGAAATCGACAGGACAGGACAGATGGCACCGACCCGCTGTTGGCAACAAACACCTGAAATTATATGGTCATCTGATGTCGATCTACATGAAGATCCATCGATGATCATCGACAGAAGAATCCCAAAAGACGTGGCACGGCCCGCGACTCTTCAGCTGCTCGGCGACCACTTAATGCGATTAATTGACTAACTTCATTACAGTCATTAATCCATTTCTTTGGACGGCCCAATCAGAAGCAAGCATTCGGGAGTTACAAGTCAAGAGATTCATGGCATTTAACCCATGAAACTCCTCCCATCATGGCGATTAAAGGCGATTAAATGCCCTCAATCTCCTCCGGCCAATCAGAAGCCAAGAAAAAGGAGTTACAAAATAAACAATTCAATTTTGTAACTCCTCCCATTATGCGGCTTAATGACAATAAAAGCCCATAAACCCACCTAAAAGGCTACGTAAAAGCCTATAAATAGGAGAGCTCTCCAAGAAGAAAGGATAGTCACAGACATCAGAAAAAAAGCACAAACACACAGACAGACAGAAGCACAGAAATCCAGAGAAAGGAAAAAGAGAGAAAACTCTGCGGAAGTTCTACACCGGCCACCGCAACAAGGTGACAAAAGTCCCTTGGGGGTACCCCCCCAAGGTCCTTGCCTTCTCCTCCTGCCTCCAATGGCTTAGATGTGGCTTTTCAGCCCGTCTACTCGGCTTTTTATTGGACATAGGACCTCCTTTTGGTCTTTGTCCTCTAAAAACCCGAGGTTATAGCCAAGCCAAGCGAATCAATAGCATCCTCTGTTCTCATCTGCATGGATGATGGCGAAGCCCAAATATGGCTTGCGACCGTCAATCTAAACGGGTCCCCCACAATCTCCTGAGAAGTTAGATCCTCCTTTTCTTGCTTTTCATTGTAGTTTGTATTTTTTCAAACGAGACAAAAAATCACAACTCTTGTCTTTCATTATTGATAAGGATTGTAAATCGGCTATAAACGCCAAAATCGGCTATAAACGCCAAAATCGGCTATAAATGCCAAAAAAATCGCCTTTCAGGGCAAATCAAGAAAATGTCTCTTTTCTTAAATATATGTGCAATGGAAAACTTGAAAGAAGTTGATTTCCTTTTTACTTGCGAAGGTTGATCTCCGGATCACCACTTGCAATTCCAAGTAAAAAATAGAAAATCTGGCACACCCACGCAAAAAAAGAAATGTTGATGCACGCCCCTTGCCCCCTGGTTACGAAAGGGTCGGAACCAAACGGACTCCCACGTCCGCCGACCTCGGTAGGAACTCGAGCATTCGGGGCGCGGTCCATCAGTGGGAAATAAAATGTCATGTTACTGCCAGCTCAGTATTCTATGATTTATGATCTATACCAGTCTGATTATGAGACTTATTCTGATGGCTATATGTTACGGTTGAGTGTGACATGGAATCCTATGGCCACGGGCTTCGGGTCGCAAAGCCATGTTTAGCTTCCGCAAGATATCTGATTGTATGAAATTTGTGATCCTCACACGCGGATCTTGGGAAAAGCAAAAGTTTTAATTAATTCCAAAATCTTGCATCCTGAGGTCAGATCACTGCAGGGCCCGGTTTCGGGGTGTGACAGATTGGAAGCTGAAGACCAATCCACTTAACATGTATGACCCACTGTCACACCCCAAAATTGGGCCCTGCAGTGATCCGATCTCGAGATGCGAAATTTTGGAGTTAATTAAAACTTCTGACTTCCCAAGATCCTCGTGGATGAGGGTCACACATTTCTACACAATCTGAATATTTCGCGGAAGCTAATCATAGTGATTGCGACTCGGAGCCCGTGGCCATCGGATTCCGTGTCGCACTCGGCCATTAACATAAAGTCATCAAATCAAGGCTTATAATCAAACTTGTACAAATCATGAATCATAGAACATTGAGATAGCAGTAACAGGACATTTTATTTCCCGCATATGTTCGAGTTACAAATTATCAAGTACATTAATTACAATCCCAAAGAAAAGGCTAATAAAAGCCATCCAAACAAATAACCAACTAAACAAGATATTATCCCAAAATATGTTACGAACTCATGTACCAAAAACGATATCTAGTTGATATCGTTTAGTAGCCACTCGCGTCCAACTGATGGCTCAACCATCCCTTTCGCTCAAAACACCTAAAAAGGTAAGGAGGGCAAGACCTGACACCAACCAAAAGGGGATCAGACACAACGGTCTGACAATCCAATTGACAGATAATGTGATGCTAGGCATTTATAAAACATTATGAAATAATTGTAAATTCATTTAAAGATTCTAAACAATAATAGTGAGGAAACATGATAAAATGATTGAAAGACTGAACATAAATATCAGAGCAAATAAATGAATAGTATCCGAAACATAAATATCTCAAAAGGGATAACAAACCGAATAAAACATTGGTAAACCACATATAACTATATTCTCCTATTACCGAAGTAATAAGAGCAGACAGAAACCGTAGCCACTACGCGTGGGACCGGAACGAACAAAGTCGTTATCAAACAGAACCGTAGCCACTACACGTGGGACCGAAAACAGAATTCAGAACCGTAGCCACATACAAGTGGGACCGGCAGAACAGAACTGTTGCCATGGTCGGTACAAATAGAATCCAAGCTGCAGCTGGCAGACAAATTAAAGATCCCAAGCCGGGTGATCAGCCCGACTAGGTGACCTAAGCTTAGTGGTGCCTTTAGTTTTCAAAACCCGAACCGATACAAATCAAATCATAATAATGATTCATTTCTGAAATCGATAAAAAGGACTACTCCCGAACAATTATACACTGAATATTCTGACAAATCCGAACAAAACTGATGAGTAGTCTTATCGATGTATTTTCCGAATGTGGCAACCCACTCAAATCTACTTCAAATCCTTTTGTAGAAAAGTATACAAATCTATATGGCGAACCACACAAATCTATCTCAAAACGACTGTAAAACCGATACAATTCTAATCATTGTAATAGATTTCCAAAATCGATAAAAACAACTACTCTGGACGATTTACAAACGAATAATATCAGCTAATTCAAAAGAGTAGTTTAATCGATATTTTCAAACGTGGCAAACCACTCCGTTCATTTCAAAGCAATTTATGAAAGAGAACAAACTAACTTTCTAGCTTGGAATGGAATAGTGTATGATAGTTCAATGGCTACCAAGGGGCCAACTCAATATACACTTAGTCTCCTAATGCCGATAGTAAACGAGAGATTTGGTGCCGCTGAAGATCTTTGACAATTAAAAGATAAAGTGTATGTTAAGGCTTGAAGGATTTCCCCCGGGTAGTTTCTATCATCAAGCAAACCCATCATGATGGACCGCGCCCCAATGCTCGAGTTCCTACCGAGGTCGGCGGACGTGGGAGTCCGTTTGGTTCCGACCCTTTCGTAACCAGGGGGCAGGGGCGTGCATCAACATTTCTTTTTTTTTGTGTGGGTGTGCCAGATTTTCTATTTTTACTTGGAATTGCAAGTGGTGATCCGGAGATCAACCTTCGCAAGTAAAAAGGAAATCAACTTCTTTCAAGTTTTCCATTGCACATATATTTAAGAAAAGAGACATTTTTTTTGGTTTGCCGTGAAAGGCGATTTTTTTGGCATTTATAGCCGATTTTGGCGTTTATAGCCGATTTTTGGCGTTTATAGCCGATTTTTGGCGTTTATAGCCGATTTTGGCATTTATAGCCGATTTACAATCCTTATCAATAATGAAAGACAAGAATTGTGATTTTTTTCTCTTTTGAAAAAATACGAACTACAATGAAAAGCAAGAAAAGGAGGATCTAACTTCTCAGGAGATTGTGGGGGACTCGTTTAGATTGACGGTCGCAAGCCATATGTGGGCTTCGCCATCATCCATGCAGATGAGAACAGAGGATGCTATTGATTCTCTTGGCTTGGCTATAACCTCAGGTTTTTAGAGGACAAAGACCAAAAGGAGGTCCTATGTCCAATAAAAAGCCGAGTAGACGGGCTGAAAAGCCATATCTAAGCCATTGGAGGTAGGAGGAGAAGGCAAGGACCTTGAGGGGGGGTACCCCCCAAGGGACTTTTGTCACCTTGTTGCGGTGGCCGGTGTAGAACTTCCGCAGAGTTTTCTCTCTTTTTCCTTTCTCTGGATTTCTGTGCTTCTGTCTGTCTGTCTGTCTGTGCTTTTTTTCTGATGATCCGTTCTTCTTGGAGAGCTCTCCTATTTATAGGCTTTTAGGTAGCCTTTTAGGAGGGTTTATGAGCCTTGATTTTCATAAAGCTGCATAATGGGAGGAGTTACAAAATTGAATTGTTTATTTTGTAACTCCTTTTTCTTGGCTTCTGATTGGCCGGAGGAGATTGAGGGCATTTAATCGCCTTTAATCGCCATGATGGGAGGAGTTTCATGGGTTAAATGCCATGAATCTCTTGACTTGTCAGTCCCGAATGCTTGCTTCTGATTGGGCCGTCCAAAGAAATGGATTAATGACTGTAATAAAGTTAGTCAATTAATCGCATTAAGTGGTCGCCGAGCAGCTGAAGAGTCGCGGGCCGTGCCACGTCTTTTGGGATTCTTCTGTCGATGATCATCGATGGATCTTCATGTAGATCGACATCAGATGACCATGTAATTTCAGGTGTTTGTTGCCAACAGCGGGTCGGTGCCATCTGTCCTGTCGATTTCTCGATCGGTCGGGTAGAAAGCACACTTTTTTTGGTTGACCGGGTGGCGATCAATATTGTTTTCGATACTCTTGACGATTGACCCGTGTTTTGGACGGATGTCAGAGGACTTGGTGTCTCAAAAGCATGAATTTTGGAAAGTACCAGAGGCTGGGCTCTTCGAATCGCGAAAAAACGGCGAAAATCGGGGTTTCCGGGGCCTTCCCGGCGACCCCGGGTTCCAAGGTCGCCGGCGACCCTGGCCCAGGGTCGCAGGGCTATGCGACCCTGGGGGGGTTTTCCCCCTTTTGTGTCTCGTTTTGTGTCCGTTTTTGCTGTTTTTCGATTCTTTTTTCTCCTGTACTTTTCCTTGACATTTTGACCATTTATTGGCCTGATTTCTTTGTAGGAAACCTGATGAGAATCCTTGCATTTTATTTTGCAAAGTTTCCAATTTCCTGAGAAAGCCGAAGACTTTATCGCGCAGAGCTGCCGATTTTCCGTCAGAAGCTGAAACTGGGTCAAACGATGTCGAAATGACCTGAAATTTGGTGTGAAGCCTGCTGAGCAATAAATAAGACCAACCATAGGCTTTTGTTTGAGTTTTGAAGCCGTTTGGGGTCCTATCACCAGTAGACTTGCTTTTTGTCGCGATGAAGATGTCACGGTTTGATGTGCGGTCAACCGATGTCCGATTGACTTGAAATTTGACAGGGAACCTATTGGAGTCATTTTAAGATGATCCATAGGCTCTGTCTTGGAAACCATGGTCCCGGAGAGCTTTGCCGCCGAGAGGCCTGATTTGGCTTCCGAGCGTCAAACTATGGTCAAATGTTGTGGAAATGACCTGAAATTTGACGTGTAGCCCTTTATAAGCATTTTGAAGCCGTCCATGTGCTCTATCTGATGAGTAATGGCCTCGGTGGTTCTCGCCGTCGAGAGGCTTGATTTAGCTGTTCGAGGGTTGATGTAGGGTCAAACGTTGTCGGTTTGACTCGGAACTTGACGTGGAGCCTTTTGGAAGTATTTTGAGACCATCCATCGGCCCTGATCGAAGATTTGGTGTCTCCGATGCTTTTGTCGTCGAGAGCTCCTTTTCAGCTGTCGGAGAAGCGAAGTTAGGCCAAATGATTTTGAAATGGCCCGAAACTTCTTGTATACTCCTCTTTTGGCTGTCTTTGAAGAATCTTGCAGTTTTTGTTTGATTCTGACAAGATTTGATTTTTGGAAGCAGCATTGCCTATTTATGGCAGGTTGCGACTTCATGTAGCTCTTTGGATCTTGAAGAGGCAAAGTGACATTTTTGGTGTCAACACATCATTTTCCATCTAAGTCTCATGATTCAAAATAATCTTCATTTAGTACAATCAACCCGGACCTTCATGCATTAATAGGGACTTAATGGTCCTCAAACATAAGAGAAAAAGTGGGCTGAACTGGGCCTTAAACAGGTCTGAAAATAGTTTGGAAAACAACCCATGAAATGGGCTAAAAACAGGCCCAAATACTGGCTTGGGCTCGCTCGAGCGAGCCATGGTCCGCTCGAGCGAGGCCCATCCAGTAGCTGGGTCGCTCGAGCGAACCAGTTACTGGCTCGCCTGGTACCAGGCAGAGCCTGGTCCGCTAGAGCGGCCCATGGGCTCGCTCGAGCAGACTGGGCTCTGCCCCAGTCCGTTTCAAGTGCAGAAGTTGCACTTTTCTCTCTTTCTCTGATTTTTCCTTTTCCTTCCGTCTCTTCCTTATGTATTTTACAAACTTTTGGCCTCTCCTAGCTTTATCAATCCCATTAAATCAACCACACACTAATTCATTCCATTGCCATCAATTAAAATCAAATACAAACATGATTTTCTCCATTCATCAAGACACAAATAAAATCCTGAAATATAAAGGGTTGATTCAAAAGTAATCAATTGAAGAACAAAGCCCAAATTGTTGCAAAGATAACAACTTATGGAAAAACAAGTATAAACCATAAGTTGTAAAGAGAGAGAGAAGAATAGGAGAGAGAGATATTCATAAACTCGTCCACATAAGAACATCCATCACATTAGCTAAATCATTCACTTGCCCTGGTTAAGGTGAGAAACAAAACACTCCAAGAAGGTCTCTCCAAGGTCTCAAGCTTCCAATATACAAAAGCCCCGAAAATAACCCAAGAAAAGCCCTAGAAATCAAACATTTGCAAATCTCCAAGAAATCTCTTTGCATGTATGAGAAAAACAATCCAAATGGTTCGAAAAAACCATGATTTGAAGAAGGAAAAGCCATAGCTAACCTGTTGTAGCTCAAACCAAGAAGAAGGGCTTGGAGAAAAAGGTTGTCCTAGCTCAAATCCTTTGAAAATGATGCTTTGGAAAGCCAAGAGAGAGGAGAAGAGGATTAGGAGATCAATCCTCTATTTAGCACTCAAGAAGAGAGGTTTCAAAGAGGAGAGAGAAAGTGCTGGGAGAGAAAACCCTACACAGCCCCAATGTTGCAGGAAAATGAAGATGGGAAGAAGAAGAAGAACCCACTTGAGTTTATGAAGACTTGAGTGGTCTGGGCCCCATGGGCCCAAGGCTTGACAAAGCTGAAACTATGATTTGTGGGTCCCGAATGAGATTGACGAAGAAGACAAAATTGATCAACGAAATATTTACTTTCCAAAAAGTTTATTGTCCCCAATTTCTGAAATTTTCAAAATTTATGGACAGATTTAGTGAAAATATAATTTTTGCCTCTTTTTCTCGAAAAACGCAATTTTTGAGCATTAAATCAAAATGGTCAAAACATGAAAGTTGTTTATAGCAATAAAATGGATCAAAATAAATAAAATTTGGGACTTTTAGTAATCAAGAGTAATTTCTCTCAAAAATACATTTTTCAAAGGCCGGGTAAAACTAAAGTCAACGGTCCTCATAACTCTCCAAAGTTATGAAAAATCTGGTCAAACTCAAAAACAAAGTCAAACCAACTCTAATCTCGCTTAAAAAGTTAAACCATAATTAAAACAACGCTAAACAAAGGAATTGGGGGTGGGGGTCTTACACCACCATTGACTCATAACCTTGTGAAGTCAACACAATTAGGACCTATAAATGCTTAAGTCATTTTACATCGAGGTCTTCTCCATTTTTGTCAGAAACTTATGAATGTGCAACCCATTTGATAACACCGCTTGCGGGGATCATTACAATGATTAATTAGTTGATTCAGCATGCTCTTGCCATTTGGCCATTGGATGGTGTTAGAGTGAATAACAATGGTAACCTAGTAGGGTAATCTATAATGATAAGTTTAGAATGAAGTTATAATGGGATATTGAGGATCCGTTAAAACCCCTGATTATTAATTAGGTTAGGATAGTTATTTGGCTATGCCTTGTTTTCTGATGAGTCAAGCCCAATCCGGATCGCGGTAGCGAGTCAGGTCCAAGTGACCCGGTCCGTCTGGGATCTGGGTCAGGCCGGAATAGCTCCGTTGAGATCCGGGTTTCGTTAAACGAAGCCTCGTCACCTCAATCTCCAAGTCATCGCAACGAAGTCCTCCCTTCACCTGCATTTACCAAGTCTCACGGAGAGGGTCTCACCTGCCTTCCACCTGGCTCGATCCTCAAGGACACGTCTGACGCTCCAAAGAGACGTTGAACTGATCGCATCCCTATCTGGTGAGGAAGAGTTATAAATAGAGCCCTCTCATCACTTGAGGGGGGACGGATTTTCTCTACTTTCACATATTTGTAACCCTCGACATTAATCGAAGATCACCCTTTTGAAGTGGACGTAGGTCACGCTTGACCGAACCACTATAAATCCCTCATCTCTCTTCATTTATTGCTTTGCATTAATCATCTTGACAGGTGGTGTCCGAATCCCTGTTTTTGGCATCATCATTTTCCATTCATTGGAGTGCATATATATATGATTTAAATCTCAATGAATTATAGATCAGATCTTTGGAATTCTTTGTTACTTGACATATGCATACATCTATGTAAAGTGTGCATGAAACTCATATCTATGAACTGTTCTCAAATATTACTATTTACATTAAAAAAAAAAAAAAATTGGACCTGCTACGGTCAGTGTAAATTTGACTAGATAAAAGTTTGCTTCATAATATCTAATGGTACCAATGGTATCCATGAAATGTCCTGATACGGTCCTACACCAGTACAGTATTGAAATAGTGTATTGGTATCGGTTGATAGGTTCCTGTGCCTGTACATATTGGAGATATTTTTCAACAGTGATTATTGTTGTACACTTTACGATACTACTCGTGTTACACACTGCATTTCCAGGATGATATATTTGTGTTGATGTTACTATGTTTATCTTGATAGATCATAAAGTCACAGTCAGCTGGCCATCGGTGTTATGCAACCATGGACTTCATGGAGAAGGAACTGATATTGTCACGTCCCCAAAATTTAAACTGGGGTTATACATGAGATTAGGACTAATTAAAATTTTTTCCAACATAAGTCAAATATAACTTAGCTCCAATCATGTCCCAACTAGATCGAAGACCGCTGTGAGGTATAAACATTTCCTCAAGCATCAATAACATATAGCGGAAGCTTATAAATACAAATGGTATCTTAAAGAAGTATGGTTTGAGAGCAATAAATGAATATTATCACTAAAGTTCAGAATTTAAACATTTAACCAAAAGTATTAATTACAATAAAAGGCCACAATAAAATTTGGACCTATCCAAAAGATAAACAAAAGAAATCAAAAGATGAATCTATCCGTAAAAACATGAAGGCTCTCGTGTATGGGGTCCATACGGCTATACAGCACCGTCCGAACAATAGTCTAGGAGTTCATCAGACTGATCCGTCTGAATCTCATCCGTCGTCTCCTCCTCGAGATAGCAGGGCTCAGTACCTATGCACCAAGAGTAGCATCGTCAACACGATGGTTGGCAAAGCAATGTATATATAAATGACAATAAGATATGCATATCGAATCAGAGTAGACAAGAAAGAGACAAGATCAATAGAAATGTATGCAATTCAGACATAAGAAGTGCATATCATTCGAATCATAAACAATACTAGCAAATAGGCAAATCACATAAGCTAATACACCACGGATAGTTTCACATGACCCTCCATGCTCAACATGAGAGCTGTGGTAGAGTGGCACGGGATGAAACCCGGCAAGCAAGCAAGTAAGCAAGAGGGATACTAAGGGCCAAACAAGATCAATAACGCAAGATGTATCCAATGGTGTACAATCCATCAAAATGTAAAAAGTAGTATTACGCAGACTTTCAAACCAAGGTCCTCACACAGGTGGTGCCCCACCCATTGTTAGGCGTTAACAACTGAGTGGTGCCTGACACAAGAGTCTGTTGACACCAAAAATGTCACTTTGCCTCTTCAAGATCCAAAGAGCTACATGAAGTCGCAACCTGCCATAAATAGGCAATGCTACTTCCAAAAAATCAAATCTTGTCAGAATCAAACAAAAACTGCAAGATCCTTCAAGACAACCAAAAGAGGAGTACACAAGAAGTTTCGGGCCATTTCAAAATCATTTGGCCTAACTTTGCTTCTCCGGCAGCTGAAAAGGAGCTCCCGGCGGCGAAAGCATCGGAGACACCAAATCTTCGATCAGAGCCGATGGATGGTCTCAAAATACATCCAAAAGGCTCCACGTCAAGTTCCGAGTCAAACCGACAACGTTTGACCCTACATAAACCCTCGAACAGCTAAATCAAACCTCTCGGCGGTGAGAACCGCTGGTGATAGGACCCCAAACGGCTTCAAAACTCAAACAAAAGCCTATGGTTGGTCTTATTTATTGCTCAGTAGGCTTCACCCCAAATTTCAGATCATTCCGACATCATTTGACCCAGTTTCAGCTTCTGACGGAAAATCGGCAGCTCGCGCGACAAAGTCTTCAGCTTTCTCAGAAAATTGGAAACTTTGCAAAATAAAATGCAAGGATTCTCATCAGGTTTTCTACAGGGAAATCAGGCCAATAAATGATCAAAAATGTTAAGAAAAAATATAAAATAAAAAAAGAATAAAAAAACAGCAAAAACAGACACAAAACGGGACAAAAGGGGGAAACCCCCCCCCCAGGGTCGCAGGCCCCTGCGACCTTGGGGCCCGGGATCGCCCGGTGGGCCCCGGAAACCCCGTTTTTTCGCGATTCGAAGCGTCCGGCCTCTGGTATTTTCCAAAATTCATACTTTTGAGACACCAAATCCTCTGACATCCGTCAAAAACTCGGATTAATCATCATGAGTATCGAAATCAACATTGATCGCCAACTGGTCAACCAAAAAAAGTGTGCTTTCTACCTGACCGATCGAGAAATCGACAGGACAGAAGGCATCGACCCGCTGTTGGCAACCAACACCTGAAGTTACATGGTCATCCGATGTCGATCTACTTGAAGATCCATCGATGATCATCGCCAGAAGAATCCCAATAGATGCGGCACGGCCCGCGACTCTTCAACTGCTCGGTGACCACTTAATGTGATTAATTGACTAGCTTTATTACAGTCATTAATCCATTTCTTTGGACGGACCAATCAGAAGCAAGCATCCGGGAGTTACAAGTCAAGAGATTCATGGCATTTAACCCATGAAACTCCTCCCATCATGGCGATTAAAGGCGATTAAATGCCCTCAATCTCCTCCGGCCAATCAGAAGCCAAGAAAAAGGAGTTACAAAATAAAGAATTCAATCTTGTAACTCCTCCCTTTATGTAGCTTTATGACAATTAAGGCTCTTAAACCCTCCTAAATGGCTACCTAAAAGCCTATAAATAGGAGAGCTCTCCAAGAAGAAAAAAGGACAGACAGCAGAGAAAACAAACAACAGACTGCAGAAAATCCAGAAACTCAGACAAAAAAAGGCATCAAAGAGAGAAAACTCTCCGGAAATCCTACACCGACCACCGCTACAAGGTGACAAAAGTCCCTTGGGGGGTACCCCTCCATGGTCCTTGGCTTCTCCTTCTGCCTCCAATTGCTTAGACGTGGCTTTTCAGCCCGTCTACTTAGTTTTTTATTGGATATAGGACCTCTTGGTCTTTGTCCTCTAAAAACCTGAGGTTATAGCCAAGCCAAGCGAATCAATAGCATCCTCTGTTCTCATCTGCATGGATGATGGCGAAGTCCACATATGGCTTGCGACCGTCAATCTGAATGGGTCCCCCACAATCTCCTTAGAAGTTAGATCCTCATTTTCTTGCTTTTCATTGTAGTTTGTATTTTTTCAAAAAAGACAAAAATCACTACTCGTCTTTCATTATTGATAAGGATTGTAAATCGGCTATAAACGCCAAAATCGGCTATAAACGCCAAAAATCGGCTATAAATGCCAAAAAAATCGCCTTTCACGGCAAATCAAGAAAATTTCTCTTTTCTTAAATATATGTGCAATGGAAAACTTGAAAGAAGTTGATTTCCTTTTTACTTGCGAAGGTTGATCTCCGGATCACCACTTGCAATTCCAAGTAAAATAGAAAATCTGGCACACCCACCGAAAAAAATGTTGATGCATGCCTCTGCCTCCTTCCGGTTACGAAAGGGTCGGATCTAATGGACTCCCACGTCCGCCGACCTCGGTAGAACCGAGCGGAAGCGCTGTTCCATCAAGCTGGCTCCACCCGGTGGGACCCGTTCATTTTGAGAACATGATGCTAGAATTGAAATATTTGCATATCATATCTATTGCTCTATGCTTATACTTCTTTTCTTGATTCCTTGGCTACCTTCTTATTGGTGGCCTATGTTGGATTCCGCATCTAAAAAAAAATGAGATGAGATTTTTTGGAAATTTCTAATTCTTTGAATTTATTTCCACTCTCTCTTTTCAAAAAATAAAAATAAAAAAATTAGATTTCTCAGTTTGAATTCAAAATTGAGAAACCTTGATCCTTTCCTATCGTTCATCGTGCTTGCAGAAATGTTGAGCCTGTTCGACTAAGGTTTGGGCCATCGTTTCTCTTCAATGAGTTCATTAAAGATCTTAAAAAAAAACAAAAAATTAAATTTCTCAGTTTGGATTCAAAATTGAGAAACCTTGATCCTTTCCTATCGTTCATAATGCTTGCAGAAATGTTGAGCCTGTTCGACTAAGGCTTTGGGCCATCGTTTCTCTTCGATGAGTTCATTAAAGATCTAAAAAAAAATAAAAAAAAAAATTAGATTTCTCAGTTTGAATTCAAAATTGAGAAACCTTGATCTTTTCCTATCGTTCATCGTGCTTGCAGAAATGTTAAGCCTGTTCGACTAAGGTTTTGGGCCATCGTTTCTCTTCGATGAGTTCATTAAAGATCTATAAAAAAAAAATTAGATTTCTCAGTTTGGATTCAAAATTGAGAAACCTTGATCATTTCTTATCGTTCATCGAGCTTGCAGAAATGTTGAGCCTGTTCGACTAAGGTTTTGGGCCATCGTTTCTCTTCGATGAGTTCATTAAAGATCTAAAAAATAAAAAATAAAAATTAGATTTCTCAGTTTGAATTCAAAATTGAGAAACCTTGATCCTTTCCTGTCGTTCATCGTGCTTGCAGAAATGTTGAGCCTGTTCGACTAAGGTTTTGGGCCATCGTTTCTCTTCGATGAGTTCATTAAAGATCTAAAACAAAAAAAACAAAAAAAAAAACAAAAAATTAGATTTCTCAGTTTGAATTCAAAATTGAGAAACCTTGATCCTTTCCTATCGTTCATCGTGCTTGCAGAAATGTTAAGC
Organism: Litsea cubeba; assembly: GCA_012931725.1. Lineage (NCBI taxonomy): Eukaryota > Viridiplantae > Streptophyta > Magnoliopsida > Laurales > Lauraceae > Litsea > Litsea cubeba. The sequence continues at coordinate 41,742,088 of CM022952.1, forward strand.
CTGTTCGACTAAGGTTTTGGGCCATCGTTTCTCTTCGATGAGTTCATTAAAGGTCTAAAAAAAACAAAAAAAAAACAAAAAATTAGATTTCTCAGTTTGGATTCAAAATTGAGAAACCTTGATCCTTTCCTATCGTTCATCGTGCTTGCAGAAATGTTGAGCCTGTTCGACTAAGGTTTTGGGCCATCGTTTCTCTTCGATGAGTTCATTAAAGATCTAAATATATATATAAAAAAAAAGACATAGACCACTAAGGTTAAACCAACTGCGTTCTTTTATCATGGTTGATTCGAGAAAAGCCTTGTCCAAAGTGTGGAGACAGCTTGACTGTTCTAGGCAAGGGTCCTCCAAGCGGGTTCATTAAGTAATCCTACCCTTACCTGGGGGCAATTCTATCAATCGAGATTTCATAAGACCGAGTTAGGAGGCCTATGTGTACTCTCTCGTCTTTTAAATAATTTTTTTTCAAAAATAAAAATTTTAAAAATAAAAAATTTAAATTAAAAAATAAAAAATAAAAAAATTTTCAAAAAAAAAATCTTAAAAAAAATTAAATAAATAAAAAGATTTTTTTTAAAAAAAACTTCCATCATTTTGGGTTTAGATTGGAGAAATCTTGGTATTCTCCTTTCTGAGCACTGGCGCTCGCGGAAATCGCTAAGCCCGTGTTCAGATTGGAGTGCCTTTTGCTCACTTTGATGAACCCGATATTGGCCTTTCAAAAAAAAAAAAAAAACTCATCATTTTTTTATTCAGATCCGAGAAATTATGGTTCATTTCTTTCTGAGCACTGGCGCTCGCGGAAATCGCTGAGCCCGTGTTCAGATCGGAATACCATCTGCTCTCTTTGATGAATCCAATCTTGACCTTCCAAAATAGAGAATCTCATCTCATGGATGCGGTCTCCAAACATTTGTGTCTAGCGGTACTAGTATGTCCTTTCAGGGTCTACTGTATTGCGACCGGCACATTTGTAACTCCAACTTTATATTCTTCTTACCTCGAGCAAGCTCTGCTTCTCGATAAGTCGAATTTAAGTTCACAATTGCTTCTAGCAGTCACTGGGACGCTCATTCGGGGCTTACCATACCTGTGATCAGAACAATTGTACCTTCTATGGCGTTTTGCCTTCTTCATATTGCTTGGGTCATCTTCCTCGAGCAATTTGAAAAGACAAAACCATAGAACTTCTCATTTATGATCATTATATTCTTGTGATTACTAATGGATGTGGTCTTGTTTCAGAAATTTTCGAAAAAAACTAACAATGGCAGCATCGCTTACCATTACTTTCGATGAAAGCAAGCACCAACTCATGATTCAACAGAAGCAAACTACGCGCACCTACAAGCGGCCCATCAGCTGCCGAAGCGTCAACTCCCTCGGCAACTCCCTAAGCTCCGGGTCGACCTCGACTCCCCGGACTATTGTCTTTGGGATGCTGGGACCATTCCCACTTCCTGAGGAACAAACTGCTCCTTCCAAGAAGCAGAAACTCGCCTCTCAACGTGTCACTACCGTGACACCAAAGGCGAGCACCAGAAGGCTCGAAGCCCGTGGCAGCCCCACGAAGCCTCGACCAGCAAACGACCAGGTCTATCCCAAGACTTGGTCCCCAAGACCTTCACCAAAACAGAGAAGGTCCTAAACATCTACCAAGCCAGCATTCCTGGCCCCACTCAAGGAGAACCAGTTCTACCCTCTTGCCTACATGAAAGAGGAGAGGCCCATCTTGAACTTGACTCCCAAGTCAACCCAGCATGAGCCGGCTTGTTCCTACAAGCTTAAAATCAAGTCATTCATCACTAGGCCTCTGCAAGCACCTGCTAAGGCCTACAAACCTGCAGTTCGACCCTTCATCTCTACAGGGGCCGAACTCCAAAAATTCAAAGCTTCGCTGCAACAGGCGAAGGACAGGGTTCGCATCCTGTCCTTGCCCAGCTACAAAGAAGACAGGCTCAGCTGTTGCGCCCAAGGGAGCACATCCTTCATCGTAAAAGCCCAGCCAGAGCTGAGTGAAGCTCAAGTTGCTCGTCCTATACGTAGCCGCGCGTCGTATCGGCAAAAGAGACTAGAGAAGCAAAGGACCCAGCCTCCTACACTTCAAGTCTCTCCCAAATGGGTTGAAAACGATAGACCCAACCAAGTTGCTGCCGTCCATATGGTTGGAAAAACCAGAAGGTGCCAAAAGTCTGCAACAAAAATCCATGTCCGACGTCCGATGACCCGCGGCGTCTCCAGGACAAGAAGACATTCAGAAGAATCCCCTGCTCCTTCAAGCAAAGGACGAAGAGTGATCCTTCCTCAAGCTCTTCATAAAAAAGAATGAGCCCCAGCTCAGTCACCAGGACAGTTTCTTCGTTCGAATCACGAAGGATGAACGTCTTGGCTACAAATTCTGAGCCACCACCCCGCAATCCACCTCAAGATGATGCGATCACCCGCATCCAGTAGTTGGAACAAGGCCAACAGAGGATTGAAACTCTGATGGAAAACCTTCTCCTCGCCTTCCAAAATCAGGCGAACAATGAACCTCCTCCGAATCATCAAGACGATGAGGTAAATGGAGAAGAAAATGAGTCACGCGCCCTTACCAAAAAGGACATAGACAGTATCCTCGCCAAAGCAAAAGAAGAGGATATACTCAAAGAGCATAGGATCAAGCCACCATATCCCTTATGGATGGACTCGGTCCCGTTCCCCACCAAATTCAAGCATCCTACTCTCCAAACATATACGGGGAAAGGATCAGCCAGACAGCACATCATCCACTTCAAGATCCTGACGGGAGCTATCGCGGATCAAGATGCACTCAAGATCCGCCTCTTTGCAAGTACCCTAAAAGTTACGGCCTTCGATTGGTACTCCACTCTGCCGGAGGACTCCATCCAAAACTGGGCCATGCTAGAGACACGCTTCCTGACTCACTTCAAAGGTGAGGATCATCCCGCTACTATGGCTCAGTTGTGTAGCCTAAAATAGGGGGAGAATGAGTCAACATATGACTTCATTCATAAGTGGAAAGCAATGGCGTACAAATGCTCTGATGTACTGCCACAAGCGTCGCTAGTCGACATCTGCCGAAACAACATGAGAGCTAGAATCCGCTCCATGATCATCGGTAACAAATCAAAAAACCTGGGAGAACTCCTAGAAGCTTCCATGGAAGCTGAAACGGTGATTAAAGACCTCAACAGTCAGAAATCATCAAGGAAAGAGCCAACCGCCATTGCAACCTCTAAACCAAAGAAGAAAGAGGTCCTCAATGTGCAGACCAAGTCAGCTCCTCAGCCACCAAAGAAAGCTAAAAACAAAGCTGCTGGTAAGAGACCTGAACTCTCAGATGCCTTCAAAGAACGAGTAGAGAAGAAATACCCGTTTGATGAAGATGTTGATGAAATCTTCGGGGCTCTTGTGGCAAACGGCAAGCTCACCTTGCCTGAACCAAAAAGACCGGGTGATGTTGGCAAAACCAACGATCCTCGGTACTGTCCATACCACCAGATGATCTTGCATCCTCTCAATCAATGCTTCATTGTGAGGGAGAAAATAAACGAGATGTGGAAAAACGGAGTCATCACCTTTTGACAAAAACTATGGGTCTGCCTCCGTCAACATGGTGACATGTGGACAAACATCAAAATCACTGAAGAAGAAGATCACTACTTCCTCCAAGGTGATAAACTCAATCCAAGCGTCCGAGGAACTGGTTCCTTACCCGACACCAGACGGACAACCCATATGGGTACATCCCGATCTCCTGGAAGATGAAAATTGGGAGGTTGTGAAAACAAAGCCTACAGCTCAATAGTGAAGGCATGCTAGGAAATATCTCCTTAAACTCAAACGGCAAGAGAAGACCCAGCCAAAACAAGAAGTCAAAGAAAAGGCAGAGGCTTCCTCTACCGCTTCACTGGAGGTAACAAAAACATCCATTCCAGAGACTTCAAAGGGGGTAAGAAAATTCATTCTTAGTGATTTCATGCCACCTCGATTCAAAGAAGCCACGTAGGAGGCATCATACTCTTGCAATTCGGTAGTTGGATTCTCCATTGATGGATACGAGTCCAGAGACACCGATGATGGATTCGAATCCTATTATACAGACGAGTGGGAGGAGTCCCTTAAAACAGGAGAATACCTCTCCGATGAAGAATGGGTTCCTGAGACTCATCTTATGCCAGTAATCTGGTATAACCCCCTACAGCCACAAGGATCCTGGTCTGATGATGAAGAAGACCAAGAGGCTGTACAAGAAAATGCTGTTGGACCAGCACCCCTCATTGCTCCAGTGGAAATCAACAATCTTGAGCCACAAAGAGTTGATGAAAAAGAAGATTTCGCTCTCATGCCTGATCTTGAAGAATATGCAAGGATCTTGCAGCGTCTCGCTCTAGAACAAGAGCAAGACCGCGTCAACGAGCCTCCTCGCAATCCAAAGCCTGAAGTCCCTGAAGACCATCAGGATTGGAACTCGCCATCGAATCCGGTATCACCATGCTGGAAGTCTTTGGAGACTCCCAACTGATCATCAACCAAATGAATTAGAAATTTGAAGTCAGGAAGCCAGATCTGCTGCCTTACTACAATAAAGCACAATCGCTTCTGCAATAGTTTGACATCTGTCACATCACCCACATTCGTAGAGGTGAAAACATACGTGCAGATGCCCTAGCTAGACTTGCCAAATCTATGGCAATCCAGGAAGGGGAAAACATGCAAATCACAGTGTGCAAAAGAAGAATCCTTCCTCCTCTTAACACACACCAAGCAGTTGCTGAATGCCACCAAGTGGTTGGAAGTCCGATTTCAATTCTTTAAACTTCAATCGGCGACTGGAGGGATCCGTTCATTGATTACATTATGTTCGGAATCCTACCTGAAGATCCAAAAGAACGGATAAGCATCCAAAGGCGAACCCCAAGCTTTCATTTGGATATTCCTTCAAAATTCCTTTACAGGAAATCCTTCAACGGAGTACTTCTACGCTGCTTGTCACAATAAGAGGCTGAAGAAACACTCAAAGAAGTTCATGCTGGTCTTTGCGGAGCTCATCAGGCTGGTCCCAAGCTCTATGATCAGATAAAAAGGTTAGGTTATTACTGGCCTACCATGGTAGCTGACGCAATGCAATTTGCTAAGCGCTGCCAACGATGCCAAGTTCATGGAGATTACATTCACATGCCTCCAGAATGGCTGCATCCTACAGCGATTTCATGGCCTTTCGAAGCCTGGGGTATGGACATCATAGGTCATATTTCTCCCCCTTCAAGCAAAGGTCATCGCTTCATCTTCGCCGCTATGGACTATTTCTCCAAGTGGTCGAAGCATTTGCGCTCAACGAAATGAAGACCTCATCAGTCCTTCAATTCCAGCGCACTAACATTATTTGTCGTTTCGGCATACCCAAAAGATTCGTCCATGATAACGGACCACAATTCCGGGATCATCGATTCTACAGGTTCTGCAATAAATACAAAATCCAAAGCTGTCCTTCAACTCCATACAATCTGGCAGTAAATGGATTAGCAAAAGCTTTCAACAAGACACTCTGCAAAATCCTCAAAAAAATGGTCTCTAGTCACAAAAGAGACTGGAGCGACAAACTGTCTGAAGCTTTGTCGGCCTATCGAACCACCGTTCGAGGACCAACCGATAGCACACCATTCTCCTTGGTCTATGGATGCGAAGCTATCGTGCCCTTGGAAGTACAAATTCCTTCCTTGAGGGTATCCTTGCAAAATGACATGACTCAAGAAAGCAATGTCAAATTACGACTCCATGAGCTGGACAATCTTGATGAGAGACGGCTCGAAGCTCAACAAAGCATTGAACTTTACCAAGCACGCATGGTAGAATCTTTTGAAAAAAAGGTCAGCCAACGCGCCTACAAAAAGGGTGACTTGGTTCTTGCGGTAAAAAGACCAATGGTCTTCGCTCACAAGTCCAAAGGCAAATTTGAGCCAAAATGGGAGGGACCCTACGTCATTGACAAGTTTTTCTCCAACGGCGCATACGCACTCCTAGACATGGAAGTTGACAGATGTATGCTGCCCATCAACGGCAAGTTCTTAAAGCGGTACTACCCTTGAAGACTTACCCAATTGGGTAAGAGCAATGCCTGTACGGCCAAAACCAATTTCCATGTACACGCTCGCTAAACCCACCTTTTTTTAGAATTTTCATATCAAATGTTGAAATTTCTAGAAATTTAAACAATGCTTACTTTCATCGTTTCATTGTTCAAAAAACCCAAGTTTAGGAACCTTTCCCTAACTTGACCAAAATTTTCAACCCTTGAACTCAAAATTCATGGTCTGAAACAAAATCCGGATTCAGGGATTTCCACCCCAGTCCACCCTACCTTTTACCGCCTAAATGGTTTTAGGTCAAAACTTATGACCCTCGTGTCTTTAAACAAAAAAAATGGCTTTTTAAAAAGCCGCGGGGAAGCGACGTTTAGTCGATACTCGCACAAATCGGAAGTATGCGAACCACGTTCGACACTTCCAAAATCGCAGGGAAGCAGCATTTCGTCGATACTTGCAAAATCCAAAACCGTGGAGATGCAACATTTCAGTTGATATCCACAATCCAAATTTCAAAGGTTCGAAAAAACCTAAAAACCATGGAGATGCAACATTTCAGTTGATATCCACAACCCAAATTTCAAAGGTTCGAAAAAACCTAAAAACCGTGGAGACGCAACATTTCAGTTGATATCCACAACCCAAATTTCAAAGGTTCAAAAAAACCTAAAAACCCATAGAGACGCAACATTTCAGTTGATATCCATAACCCAAAGGTTCGAGAAAACCACAAATTTCAAAAAATCGTGGGGAAACGACATCAAGTTAGTACCCGTAAAACCAAAATTTTTGAAAAGCAAGGATGCGACATTCCATCGATACTTGCACCCAAATCCGCGAGGATGCGACATTCCATCGATACTCGCAACCAAATGAGCAAGAATGCGACATTCCATCGATACTTGCAAGAACATTCAGTAGGGAGGCGACTTTTAGTCGATACTTGCATTTTTGAAAACCAAACCAGCTATCAATGCCACAAAACAAAACCGGCTATCGATGCTACAAACTCGGCTATCAATGCCACCAAAAACCCGGCTATCAATGCCACAAACCGGCTATCAATGCCACAAAACAAAAAAAAAACCGGCTTTCAAAAAACCCGGCTACAGATGCCACCAAAACCGGCTATCAATGCTACAAAATCTGGCTCCCATGCCAAAACAATCATTTGACAAAAGATTTCTACAAAATGACAAGCTTTTGATCAAATCCCATTTAGCAATTAATTTTATTACAAAAAGATTTAAGTGAGCGTAGGGAAAAAAAAAGCATCCCATTTAGCAATTACTTTCATCACAAAAAGGTTTAAGTGAGCATAGGGAAAACGAAAAAAAAAAGAGTACAAAAAAAAAACATGTGGTACCAAAAAAAGAAAGTGTTCACAAGCACTACAAAAAAAAGGTACCAAAAAAATACAAGTGGTACCAAAAAAAGAGAATGATAGTTTCTGCTACAAAAATCAGGAGCTCAGCCAAAAATGGTCTCCAGCCAAGAGATCAGCTCCTCAAGCAAACTTTTGGCCTCAGCCGTCAGGGATTCCAAGGCACGCTTCTTCAGGAACTTGCCATGAGATGCTGGGGTGGGCTGTAACCCTTCTTTCGCACCGGGAAGCTTATCTCGAGCAGTTCGCCCTTGTTTGTTCTCTTCGGACTTTCTTTTAAGAACTCGATCGACATCTGCAACCCGGCGAATCAGAGCACTCTCCCTGTCGCGAGCCTCTGTTATTGCAGCCCACTTGGCAGCGACTTGTGCCTGCAGATGCTAAAGACGTTTCCTGGCCTCATCGACCTCCCTATCAAGGATGTTAAGGTCATGTGTCAGTCCAATGATGGCTAGCTCTTCTAAGTTCTTCTCTCGGACTATCTGCTTCCTGCTTTGTGTAGCCTCATCCAGGTTAGACTGAGCCTTATCCGCAGGGTCCAGGAACATCTCCTTGAAGAACTGGTCGTCAAGAAAACCCATGGTCTCAAACCCATGATCCTATCAACGATCGCCCTGGCACTTGTGACATCCAGGCCAGCCTCTTCGGCATCACCGAGAATCTCATGCACATGCTGGGTCATCCCAAATCCGGCATCTAAGTGCCCAGAAAGCAGAGTCTCAATCCAAGAGCTCAGAACCCACACCACCACCTTCTTCGCAAAAAGAAGAGATGGCCCAGCTGAAGATTCACCCAACTCCGTTGGTTGGCTGCTCATGTCATCACCCGTTGGAAGAGTAACAAAAGAAACTCTTTCCAGTTGAAGCTACTCCTGCTCGGAGAGGAATCTCAGCACGAGGTATCTCCTCAACCAGTGTCAGAACTGGTCCCAGGAGTCTCTACCTCTGGATCAACCTCTTGCATCCCTTGCTCTGGTTCTGAAGGAAGCGACGGACTCTCCTCTGTCACCTCAAAACCTGCCAAAGAAACAACAAAAAGGTATGAATATGATCCTGTGTTGAAAATCATTATTAGGATTATTACTACAAAATACCTTCTTCGACGACTGGCGGAACACTCTCTTCCTCCATGAACTCATCGGAAGCATCATCAACATTTGCGTCCATCGATGGTTCAAAGTCATCGGAATCCTGTGGCAAGTCAGCTGACAAGAAAAATGTTAGCAAACCAAGTCACAGACACAAAAAAAAAAGAAGAAAGCAAAAGAAGTTATACCAATTGGAGATTCTGGATTCACTCCAGAGTCCCTCGGTTCTTCTTCAGGTGCCCCGACAGGATCCGTCACCACCTCATCGATTGGAACCTCAGGCATCACCAAGTCTTCCTTTACTAAAAAAAAAAAGAGAAAAGCAGAAAGAAAAAGCAAATCAGAACATGGAAAAATCCAATGAAAAGAAATGGAAAGAGAAAAAAGGAAGAATCATACCTTCACCAACAGTCTCTTCTTCTCGGCTTCTTTTCTCTTGAGGCTTGTCAGCATCCACTGGCACATCCTCATTGATAGTAAGAGGGACTTCCAAGCCAGGAGAGTCCTCATGCTGCCCCTTGCTGTGATGATGACTCCTCCTCTTCTTACTCCTGCGGACTCGCTTCTTAGAGGAACCTGCCCCACTGTCAGAGTCAGGTCTTCCACTTGACTCCTCACTGGATGGTCTACCCTTATTAGTAGACTCCACGGAAGCTTGCCTTTGCGCCGCTTGCATCCAAGCAATAAGTTCGGCTTCCTCCTGTTCTAGCTGCTTTAAAGCCTCATCAGGTATTTCTCGAACAGCTTCAGAACCAATGACGCCCTGGTCACCGAGAAAGCCTATCTTGTGCTTCTCTCTAGAAAGGAAGACCCAAACTTCCTCTCGCCGGACACCATCCGACTTTCCAAGGCCCTTTCTAGATGCCAGCTTCACAGCAAGCTCCTTTTTGGAAAGCCCCCGATATGCCGAAAAGCTCTCCGCGAACCACTTCGCAAAGCCGGTAGTCCGGGAAGTCAACAACACAGGATAAGAGATCATGGCTGTAGTGTCTTCAGCACTATAGAAAGCCCATGCATTTCTCCCGTCCTATAAACCTCCAAAGCGCTTCACCATGCTTGAAGGCGCTCCAACAACGCCTTGAGAAAAACCCAATTGCAAAGCAAAGCGAGAGGGTACATATGGCTGGATGTCAACGAAAAGATGTCTGCGGTACACCATCGTGCCGACACGTATGCTGAAAAGCCACTCCTTCTCTGCGTTCATCAAGGAGTAATGCCTTCCCGACCCCGCCCTGGTAGAGCCTCGGGAGGCACCAAAATCAAAAGCCTTCTTCCACAACTCCGGAGAAAGCTTCACTGAAGACTGCCCCATCTCGACGTCCCTGAACCGTCGGATCCTCATGCGGGTAAACAAAAGTGATTCGGACACGGCTTTGCCCTTAGCCAGCCGAATCATCAGAGGATCATCATCCTGTGCAGCACCCAGCCGGTGGAAGCCAGAACAGTGGTATACTTTCCACGAATAAAAGATGTGGGCTGAAAATACCCTATTCATAGGGCGCCCAAGCCGAACCAAAAAAGCAGCAGCCTGCAGTTCGGTACACAGGTAGGAGTAAAGAGCTGGCACCAAAGCAAGCTGCTCTCCAAACGCCATCTGACAAGCCGGAAAAATACAATGCGGCCTGATGTGTGTTCCATCTCCTCCAGCAAAAATAGCCTCACTAAGCCAATAAGTGAGGTAAACAGCGAGATCTCTCCGCAGTGCAATGTCAGGACATATGGCGTTTGTACTCGCACAGAAATCTCTCAACTCTCCTTACATAGCCAAGATCTTCTTCGAACTTGGATCTGAGCCCTGGCTTCCTGGGTCACACTATCAGAAGACTCCCTGCTATCAAAAAATTTGGGAAATGAAGAGCTAGAACTCTTCCAACTCCTGGATCTAACTTTCAAACCCTCATTCTCCTTCAAAAAATCATAGAAGGCGACGAGCTGAAAGTACAGAAGCCTGAACTCCTCAGACTGCTCCTCAAAGACGCTGTCGATCGGCATAAACACCTCATAGAGTTTGCCAAGGATGGGCAATCCAGTAATGGCGCTCAGCTCCTTCAAAGAGAAACCAATCTCACCATTCATCACAACGAAGGTATTGGTTTGTGGGAGGAATGACTCCAGCATAGCCATGAAGGCCTCGTCGGAAAAAATCACGGTCTCCCTAAAGGCGCGGACCGGATCAAAAATCCCGGCTTCATTCAAAACGGCGCCACCAATCGCAGGACGCGATCAGTCCACGACTTCCACTCGGAGTCAGCATTGAAAACGGCCACGAAGTCGAAAAGGCTTTACCAATTGCTGCCGTCACCGCTGAAAATACCAAGGCCCACAGGTCTCAAATCGACCGACGGATAATCAGAACCCTGGTAGCCGCTGGATGGCATCAACAGGTCCATGTCAACAGGCGACCTCTCTGTATATCCAGGAGAACCGCCAACAAAAACCCCGGTCTTGATTACATTTGTCCTTCTCACCCAGCTTGGAGGATCTTCCCTCTTAGAGCACGTGGGGGCAAGGCTCATGATCGAGACGGTGCGATCAAACGTCGACCGGGTAGCAACAGTCTTCTTCTCACCATCTGCTGTGAAAGAGAACTGAAAACATCTCCTCTGGTATGTCATGTCATCAGGGACGGCATCACCAAAGAAGAAGGTAGGCTTGGGTAAAACACTCTGATCTCCCATCACCCATGGACGACTGCTTACCTTGATCTTGTAGAATTCCTCTCCTTGAGAGCGATCAGTCGCTGCCTCATCTCATCTCTGTTGAGGGAGTCGCATTCTTCCAGATTTCTCTCAACATACTGGACCTTCTCAAAGGCCTGCTGAACGGCTGGATTAGAAGATCGAGCAGATCGACGAGGTACGCTTGTAGCAGGCTCTTTACCCTTGTTCGTTCTGGAGGAACCACCTGCAAAGGATGGAAAAGAAAAAGATCAAACTTCAAAATGACAGAATCTCGCAAAAAAAAAATCTGGCGAAATTTTGACATGATGACGGGGCAATTCCGAAGAAAATGAATTATCCCGAAAGAAATAGAAAGCTTGAAGATGGGCTCAACATTGCTGCGAGCTCCGAAACTCCAAACTTTCGAAACCTCAAAGTCTCCGCAAAATCAGGAGGGGCTCAACATCGCTGCGAGCTCCAAATTCCCAAATTTGCGAAAACTTTCAGGTATGCTATCACATCATGCTACAATTCAATTTTCAGAAAAATATATATACTTCCATGAACATCTTGGTTTACGAAAAAAAAATGCATTATCATGATGAGCAAAAAAAAAAGAAAGAAACTTTCTCAAAAAAAAAAGGGGGAGAAAGAAAAGAACAAAAAAAATATATATAACTTTCTAAAAAAAAAAGAGGGAGAAAGAAAAGAATAAAAAAATATATATAAAACTTTCTTAAAAAAAAAGGAGAGAGAAAGAAAACAAAAAACAGAAGAAAAGAAAAAAGGGACTGGCCCAGAGGCCACGTGGCCGTACGGCCAAATCCGTACGGATCTGTCCGTACGGCCCACAAAAGGAACAAAAAAAAATGCAAAAAAAAAAGAAAGAAAAAAAAAACGTGTGAAAAAAAAAGCAAACACGTGGAAAAGAAAAAAAAAAGAAGAAAAGAAAAGAAAGAAACAAAAAAAAAAGAAAGAACCTTTTTTTCCACAATGGGGTTTTCTTGAAAAAGGGAACTTACTTGAAGCCATTGATGGAGAAGAAGAAGAAAAGTCTTGAAGATCTTGAAGAAGAAGAACTCTTGGTCTTGAAGCCCTCTTGGGATTGTTGCAAAAGAAAGTAATAAGAGCGAGAGATCCAACCTCCTCCTTGTTTTTATAGAAGAAAGGAAACCAAAGAAGGAAAGAAGAAAGAGGTAAGTGTTACTAATTAGTAACCTTACCAAAAGAAAGAGATTAGAAAGATTCTTTCCCAAAAGAAAGATATCTTGAAGGATTTTCTCCCAAAAAGAAATCAATGAAGGATTCTTTCCCAAAAGAAAGATATCTTGAGATATCCTAACCCAAAATAAAGGAAACATGGGAGATTCTCTCCAAGTAAAGATATTCTTAGATATTCTTTATCCAAAGGAGATATTTTTAGATATTCTTTACAAAAATGATATCATATGAGATCTAAGCCATTTCAAAAGCTTAAGGTCCCATGGGTTAGCCCATATGAGCCAGGTTTGACCACCTAGGCACTAAAAAAAAAAAAAATTGGGCTGTTAGTCAAAGAGAAATCCCTCTTACCAAGAGCATACAAAAATGGTTCCATGCCTCTTTTGAGTTGATTCGACCATACAAAAGATAATTCCAAGCCCCATGAGCTTCCAAAAATCAAACCATCCAGCCTCATCTACCAAATTGAGCCAAAATCTTGAAATTGACATTCCGTAAAAATCCAAACCAAAACCTGATCCCCTAACTTTCCACATACAACCTGTTAGGTCACAAGATCAAAACCAAAATTGATCCCCCAACATTCCACATACAGCTTGTTGGGTCACACGGTCAAAACCAAATCCGACCCCCTAACCTGCCACATGCAGCCTGTTATGTCACAAGGTCAAAACCCAAATTCACATCCCTGATGTCATCTTCAAAACTTTGCCTCGAGATGGTACGTGATCCCTTTCACTACCATAAAATTTCCCTGGAATCTCAAAAGGCTACAAATACCAAAAAAGAAAGACTGCTCAAAGACTCTTGGTCCAGTCGCAAGCTCTCCTTCACAAATCTCTTCGAGGCACATCGACTACAAAAGTTAAGCAACTTGTCGCTGTACCTCGAGGGGGCATTTGTTGACACCAAAAAAATTTTGGGCTTTTAGTCAAAGAGAAATCCCACTTACCAAGAGCATACAAAAATGGTTCCATGCCTCTTTTGAGTTGATTCGACCATACAAAAGAGAATTCCAAACCCCATGAGCTTCCAAAAATCAAACCATCCAGGCTCATCTACCAAATTGAGCCAAAATCTTGAAATTGACATTCCGTAAAAATCCAAACCAAAACTTGATCCCCTAACTTTCCACATACAACTTGTTAGGTCACAAGATCAAAACCAAAATTGATCCCCCAACATTCCACATACAGCTTGTTGGGTCACACGGTCAAAACCAAATCCGACCCTCTAACCTGCCACATACAGCCTGTTAGGTCACAAGGTCAAAACCCAAATTCACATCCCTGATGTCATCTTCAAAACTTTGCCTCGAGATGGTACGTGATCCCTTTCACTACCATAAAATTCCCCTGGAATCTCAAAAGGCTACAAATACCAAAAAAGAAAGACTGCTCAAAGACTCTTGGTCCAGTCGCAAGCTCTCCTTCACAAATCTCTTCGAGGCACATCGACTACAAAAGTTAAGCAACTCGTCGCTGTACCTCGAGGGGGCATTTGTTGACAACAAAAATGTCACTTTGCCTCTTCAAGATTCAAAGAGCTACATGAAGTCGTAACCTGCCATAAATAGGCAATGCTACTTCCAAAAAATCAAATCTTGTCAGAATCAAACAAAAACTGCAAGATCCTTCAAGACAGCCAAAAGAGGAGTACACAAGAAGTTTCGGGCCATTTCAAAATCATTTGGCTTAACTTCGCTTCTCCGGCAGCTGAAAAGGAGTTCCCGGCGGCGAAAGCATCAGAGACACCAAATCTTCGATCAGAGCCGATGGATGGTCTCAAAATACATCCAAAAGGCTCCACGTCAAGTTCCGAATCAAACCGACAACATTTGACCCTACATCAACCCTCGAACAGCTAAATCAAGCCTCTCGGCGGCGAGAACCGCCGAGGCCATCACTCATCAAATAGAGCACATGGACGGCTTCAAAATGCTTACAAAGGGCTACACGTCAAATTTTAGGTCATTTCGACAACATTTGACCATACTTTGACGCTCGGAAGCCAAATCAGGCCTCTCGGCGGCGAAGCTCCCTGGGACCATGGTTTCCAAGACAGAGCCTATAGATCATCTTAAAATGACTCCAATAGGTTTCCTGTCAAATTTCAAGTCAATCGGACATCGGTTGACCGCACATCAAGCCGCGACATCTTCATCGCGACAAAAGCAAGTCTACTGGTGATAGGACCCCAAACGGCTTCAAAACTCAAACAAAAGCCTATGGTTGGTCTTATTTATTGCTCAGCAGGCTTCACCCCAAATTTCATGTCATTCCGACATCGTTTGACCCAGTTTCAGCTTCTGACGGAAAATCGGCAGCTCTGCGCGACAAACTCTTCGGCTTTCTCATAAAATTGGAAACTTTGCAAAATAAAATGCAAGGATTCTCATCAGGTTTTCTACAGGGAGATCAGGCCAATAAATGATCAAAAATATCAAGGAAAAATACAAACGAAAAAGAATAAAAAAATAGGAAAAACGGACACAAAACGGGACAAAAGGGGGAAACCCCCCCCCCCCAACGACCCTGGCCCAGGGTCGCAGGCCCCAGTAACCCTGGGGCCCGGGATCGCCCGGTGGGCCCCGGAAACCCCGTTTTTCGCCGTTTTTTCGTGACTCGAAGCGTCCGGCCTCTGGTATTTTTCAAAATTCATACTTTTGAGACACCAAATCCTCTGACATCCGTCAAAAATACGGGTTAATCATCAAGAGTATCGAAATCAACATTGATCGCCAACTGGTCAACCAAAAAAAGTGTGCTTTCTACCCGACCGATCGAGAAATCGACAGGATAGATGGCACCGACCCGCTGTTGGCAACCAACACCTGAAGTTACATGGTCATCCGATGTCGATCTACATGAAGATCCATCGATGATCATCGCCAAAAGAATCCCAATAAACGCGGCACGGCCCGCGACTCTTCAACTGCTCGGTGACCACTTAATGTGATTAATTGACTAGCTTTATTACAGTCATTAATCCATTTCTTTGGACGGACCAATCAGAAGCAAGCATCAGGGAGTTACAAGTCAAGAGATTCATGGCATTTAACCCATGAAACTCCTCCCATCATGGCGATTAAAGGCGATTAAATGCCCTCAATCTCCTCCGGCCAATCAGAAGCCAAGAAAAAGGAGTTACAAAATAAAGAATTCAATCTTGTAACTCCTCCCTTTATGTAGCTTTATGACAATTAAGGCTCATAAACCCTCCTAAATGGCTACCTAAAAGCCTATATATAGGAGAGCTCTCCAAGAAGAAAAAAGGACAGACAGCAGAGAAAACAAACAACAGACTGCAGAAAATCCGAAAACTCAGACAGAAAAAGGCATCAAAGAGAGAAAACTCTGCGGAAATCCTACACCGACCACCGCTACAAGGTGACAAAAGTCCCTTGGGGGGTACCCCCCCAAGGTCCTTGCCTTCTCCTTCTGCCTCCAATGGCTTAGACGTGGCTTTTCAGCCCGTCTACTTAGTCTTTTATTGGATATAGGACCTTCTCTTGGTCTTTGTCCTCTAAAAACCTGAGGTTATAGCCAAGCCAAGCGAATCAATAGCATCCTCTGTTCTCATCTGCATGGATTATGGTGAAGTCCACATATGGCTTGCGACCGTCAATCTGAACAGGTCCCCCACAATCTCCTGAGAAGTTAGATCCTCTTTTTCTTGCTTTTCATTGTAGTTTGTATTTTTTCAAAAGAGACAAAAATCACAACTCTTGTCTTTCATTATTGATAAGGATTGTAAATCGGCTATAAACGCCAAAATCGGCTATAAATGCCAAAAATTGGCTATAAACGCCAAAATCGGCTATAAATGCAAAAAAATTCGCCTTTCACGGCAAATCAAGAAAATGTCTCTTTTCTTAAATATATGTGCAATGGAAAACTTGAAAGAAGTTGATTTCCTTTTTACTTGCGAAGGTTGATCTCCGGATCACCACTTGCAATTCCAAGTAAAATAGGAAAATCTGCCACACCCACCCAAAAAAATGTTGATGCACGCCCCTGCCCCCTTCCGGTTATGCAAGGGTCGGATCCAACGGACTCCCACGTCCGTCGACCTCGGTAGAACCGAGCGGAAGCGCTGTTCCATCAGAGTCCTAGACAAGTAAGAGTGAGGAGACTAGGTTTTCTTGCGCGAATAATATTCATCAACCAATAGAGAACTACTTTTTCATTTATCAAATCAAGAACAATTAAACAAGCTTCATCAATCATTAAGTAGTTCTCATCAAGCTTTACAATCAAAGCTACCTAGCCTTAACACTTCCATCAATCAATAGATGAGTAAAACATCAAAGGGATCTTAGGTCCATCATCTAGGTTCATCAAGTGATCCCAAACAAAGCAAGTAAAGCAATCTATAGAACATGAACATTTCATGTAGAAGTATCAAACATTACCATTCGAAGTTAGAAACGATAAACAACCCAATCTTAGGTCAATAGTTATTACCGTAGTCTCGTACAACTCTACTCAGTCAACGAAAGGAATAACGTTCGCGATACCCGAACAAACAATCTTCGTGAATAGATATAAAAGAGGGTATCCCGTTGTCCATACCGTTTAAGATTAATATAAGTTGAAAACCCGAGAAAATCGAAAATAACTACGAGAAAACGTATACCTAAAACATCTTTTGTATCAAGTCAAATGAGTCCAAAAAGGGTAATCAAGGTTCCACCTAACTCCATAGACTAAGGATAATTCCTTTCGAAAAAGGAGGAATTCGGTCAGCTAGGGTCGGTTAGCCGACATGTTCGGTCAGCCGAGATCTGACCGACAAGGTGACCTACCGCATTAAAAGTCCAAAAAACGAGCTCTCTAGAATTCTAACCGACAGGTCTCCCCAAGTGCATTTCAGCTAGCCGAAATTGAAGTTCGGTTAACCGATATTGCAGTTCGGCTAGCCGACACCCAGGTTCGGCTGACTGACTGCGCCCAGAATTTTGAAGTGAATTCTGTACAGAATACAAAATGGGGAGTTTTACTCCCTTCCATCATTCACACCTGCAAATAAGGAAAATAGGGCATTGCCCTCACCACATACCATACCCCCTCTCCTCAAGTCCATTAATCTATCAATTTAATTTCCAATTTATTTCATTAAGCAATGAAACAAGATTATCATGTTAATCAAGATAAGAGCATAGGGTCATTTAAGCATATTCAGTCATCATTTCAAGGGAGAAACAACATATCTAAGCATAAATATATAAATTCACTTGCCTTAATGATGAGCTCAGATAAAAACCCAAGAGAAATTGGGGAAATCCTTCTTTGAGCTCAAAAGTGGAGGAAACACTCTCAATCCCAAAATCTTTCTACAAAATGAATGCAATGGGATGTAGTGAGCTATCCTAATCCATTTCTAAACTAAAGGAAGAAGGAGAGCCAAGTTTAAAAGCTTTGGAGGCCTACCTTTTAATGGGTTGTTAATGGAAAGTCTAGAAAATGAGATGGTTGTGATCTTGGAGCTTTGAGGGAGATGATGTGGAGTTTGGCCTGCGAAAATGGAGGTTCTATGGCTGTCGTTGGCAAGGACGTAGTGAAGAGGAAGAAGAGCATGAATAGTAGTGAAATGGAGATAGAGATGAAGAAGAAATGAGTCATCCGGATGATGAGGCTTTTAATAGACTAGGATGAAGGTTAATATGGGTTTAGTCCTCGGTTCACTTAAGTGATTGTTTGGGCCTCTTCCTCGCGTCGAATCGAAACGCGATAGAAGACTAAAGTTCATGAAATGCCGATACCTATCCGATGCACCCAAACTCACAAAAACTCATAATCTCGATTAAACCGCTAAAAACTTTCCAAAATTGCAAACCACCCCCTATTATACCCAAACGTACTCCGAATCACGTGAGATTTCACCCACACGATTCATTCGTCAAATCCGACTCGCTAAGACTCTAAACACACTTACTTACTATTCACGTAATTAATTATAATTAATATAGGCTAAGGGTCGGGATGTTACAGATACCATATCCGGCAACTGTTAATGATGAAGCAATGTATGAGTTTGCAGAGAGGGTTGGGGAAGGCCTGTTGGAAATAGGGTGGGCCTCTAGGATAGGTTTCTTAAACTTTTGACCCACTTGATGCAGGGATCAACTATCCAGAAGGCTATAAAATCCAATCCAAAATTCAAGTCCTCAATCTCAGCTATCATGATCAGTAAGACAATCTATCTAGAAGATAGAACCAGCAACATATAAGCTACAAATAAATCTACAACATGCAAGGAAGTAGATTATACCTTTGGAGCTCGGTTGTGCTCTAATGGAGAAGTTGCGTCTTTCTTTGATGATGAAACGCTTTCACTAATCAAATAGGAATCTCCAGGACCTCTTGATCTTCTACGCTATGACCCATATTAGATTCTCCTTTTTCTCAAGAAGATGGTGGGATCTCCAAGACAAAACTACTAGGAACTCTAGGGAGGAACTAGAAAGAGAACTAGAAGAGGGAGAGGAGGAAGAACTCGTGCAACACTTGCACTAGGGAGGCTTGGGCGTGAATCCCAATGTATGGAGAGTGCATGGACGTCCAAGGCCTCTTCTCCTCTTATTTATAGCTTTTGCAAGTTGCCTCCTCTTTACTAATTACAATAGAAGTCTTACTTCCATTAATTAGTAACTTACCATATCATAATTAGAAGTCTCACTTCAAATATGATTAGTAACTTTCTAATTCCTTTCTAATTAAAATAGAAGTCTCACTTCTACTAAAATTAGTAAGTCTACTATTACCACTATTAGAAGTCTTACTTCAAATAGAAATAGTAACTTTCCTTTTAGAGTTCTACTAGAATTAGATACTTTCTAATAATTGGGCTAGCGTGGGGACCACTAGGGATTCCTTAGAAAGCTGGCTCCAACTGGGACACGCGACCCCACATCTCATGTGTAATCCGGGCCCACAGTTAATTGCAAATAATTCCACTATATAAATGCAATTGAACTCCAGTCTTAGGAATATTACATAGAAGACCCTAAACTTCCACATTACCACAAGTAGACCCCTCTATCAATATCCATGGATCAATTGGACCTGTCATCCAAACTAGATCCATATCTTATTATCCTTGAGCCCCAATTAATTATAATGATCAATAGGTACCTTTCCAATTAACTCTTAATCGGATGGGTGCGCACTTACCAATGATAAATCCATTAATTGGCACAAGGGGATATTAGAGATAGATTTCATCTTGACCATTGAATGTTCCCACAGCTCTACTACCATGTACCCAAATCACCGAGGTGTTGACCTACAGTTGGCCTCACTCATTGGTGACTCAAAGCAAATGAATAGATAGAAACTTGAGTTCATTAATGTCTCAGGATTGAGAGCCTATTGCTAGGGAATTATGAGAGCAGACCTTAAAAAAAAGACAGTGTTTATAAGGTGCTTCTCATGGTCCTTCAATACATCCAATGTACCAGCACTATGATCCAGAATCTTCCATTCTAATGATCGAGACAAATCACACTATCTCATAGTGATCAAAGTACTGCTACCTTGTTAGTATGAGATGTCCAGTCTCATCACTGGTTGTGATAATATTTAAGTATAAGATTTGTCACACATGTCTCCCATATGTGGATCTCATCCACACACATGTGTTACATCTAATATACTTGTGGACTCCAGTTCAACTCATGAACCATCATGTCATTCATATTGGTTATGTGCAAGTATATAATAAATTACCATTCATCTCATGAAGGGAAAGCATGAATATATGGATAAATAAAGAATTTAATCAATTTATTATATCATCTACTGGATTGAGTCCATAAAACTAACAAGGCCTTCTTGGAGAAGCTAATGTACATTTGAGCCCAATGAGCATGGGCGCAGACGACTTTAGCTTCTATTCACAAAAGATGCCAAGTGCATTCTTCTGGATAGGGATAAAAACCGAGACCGATGAGTCCATCCATTCATTGCATTCTCCATACTTCACCCTTAATGAGGATGCTCTTCCCATTGGAGCGGCTCTGCATGCTGTTGTTGCAATTACTTACTTGAATAGTGGTATTAGCCACTCTTCATTTTGAATAATACCATTAACCCCAATTTGTTGGAACAAATTGAGGTTAATGGTATTGTGTGGGGAGATTTCCAGAGCCACAGGATTACGCTAATCACAGCCATCAGATGAGTCTAAGCACTCTCACGTGCCATCCGTGTGGCACCAGGCTCACCCCGGCTGCCAGGACAGGAGGTCCGGCCGAAGTCAAGCAGCTCCGGGCCACTAGCGCCGAGCTCGGCCACCTCGTGTGCCCATCTCGGCCTAGAGCTCCACCTCGGCTGAAAGAGCCGGGACGGGAGCCGAAGTAAGAAAAAGCCTCCACTTGCGCCCTCATCCCCTCTCACGTCATCAAGCACGTGGAGGAGTAGGGGCGCGAGCTAGCGAGACAGATGCGACATCCAGCCGCTCACAATCTTCGCCAGATCACTGACATGGCGGTATCCAGCGGCTGAGGCCACATCAGGACAGGGCCCGAGGGCAGAATCCGATGGTACCCCTACCGCCAAAGGCGTCCAACACGATCTGGCCCAACAAGACGCGCATTAAATGCGACGTGGGCTGATCCGACGCGCATTTAATGCAAAGTGGGCTGGATTGGACCGCATTAATTGCAACGTGGGCTGATCATGACTTCCTAGTCGAATCATGAGACCCATGCCAAGATATCTTCCAAATCGTCTATAAAAAGGACTGCATTTCACATGCAAGGTACGCAATATACACACTTGAGAGCTGCTACTCTGCCTCTCTTCTTCCTCTCCTTCCTTTGTTCCAGTTCCTTCACTGACTTTGGCATCAGAGAGCCTTGCGCCGCCCAGGCCAGGGTCCTCTGACCGTGTGTTCTTCTCTTTCAGGCTTTCGAACGATACCCAGTCATCACCATTGTTGGATAAGTCCTCTAAGGCTCCCCAGTTATTGTGGGTCATTATTTTATGCACCTAAAATTGGCGCCGTCTGTGGGGAAGTAATATCCCAGCCTTCCCAACCTTCTCAACTTCAATCTCTCAGAAGCCATGCCTCTGAAAGCTAGGAAGGGCGTAGAATCCTCGAGAGCAGCGCTCGAGCTGCCACCACCGTCGACGGACGTCCCTCCTCAAGGGCGCTCCCGCACGGTGCATGGCACGTCAGCAGGCGAGGGCCGCTTAGGCTTGCAGCTTTTTGTCGAGGTCCCCCTTCAAGAAGGACTCGAGACCTCGATCTCAGCAGAAGAAGTCATGCCACCCCGACGCGATGAGCGTCGGCATGAGCGTCCTCGCAAGGACAAAGCTGTGGCCGTAGAAGAGGCGCGCCATGCTCAACCCCCTGCCACTGGAGGGGTTGTCGCAGCCCAAACTGCTCTCCTCCAGAGGCAAAAGCAGCTGATTCGCGAGCTCCAGCAGCAGCTGAGGGCAGCGCAAACCGCCTCCTTGAGGCAGGTCTCTGAGCCTCAAGGGAAGAAGAGGGACGCCCCCAGCAGGGCAGCCCAGCCTCCCCGCGAGGATCTCAGAAACCATCTGGACCATAAGCGGAGCCAGATTCGTGACGAAGGCTCGAGCAACAGCCGGAGTCATCATAGCCGCGATGGCCGAACTCATAGCCATCGTAGCCCGAACCACTCCAAGCGAAAGCCAAGAGCCCAGACTCCAGAGAAGGACGACGAGCAGGAGCGGTTCGACAAACGCGTCAGGCTAGCTCTTCAGCACAACCTGGACGTGCGGGACCAGAAGCAGATCTGTGGCCACACTGATCTGGGGGGCTCACCCTTCACAAAAGAGATCGAGCGCACCCCCTTGCCCAGAAAGTTCTCCGTCCCGCGGTTCGTCCCCTATGACGGACTGTCCGACCCATCCGCTCACCTTCGCCACTTCTCCCAGAAGATGTCCATCTGGGGGAATGAGGGTCACCTGAACTGCAAAATCTTCTCCTCCAGTTTGGGTGACCTCCCCCTGAAATGGTTCTGTTCTCTCCCAGAGAAGTCAGTTTCCAGTTGGAAGGAGCTCCAACTCTCCTTCTTAAAGAAGTTCCAAGCTTACACCGTCGTCCCCAAGAAAGAAGGGGACCTCCTCGCCCTGAGAATGAAACAGGGCGAGACCCTCGCCAAGTTCGCCCAACGATTCTGGGCGGTCTACAGCCAGATCGAGGGCACCAGGGAGGAGATAGCAATCTACGCCTTCCAACATGCCCTGATCCCCGGTCACGACCTTCGGAAGGACTTGGTCGGGGACCCCCCAGAGTCCATGCCAGCGTTGATGTCCCGGATAAAGCGCTTCGTCGCCCGGGAGGAAGATGAGATCCGAGCCCGGGAAGAGGACGGGCGTCCGGAGCCCGAGCAGAAGAGCAGCCAGCCTCGGCAGAGAGGCGGGAGGCCCTTCCAGAAGCAGGAGCCCAAGCAGGCCTGGGTCTCCAATTCGGCGAAGCCTGCGTCGTCCGGGACTGGGGGCGCCTGGAAGCCCAGACCTCCCCCCAGCGCCAGTCAGAGCGTCAACGTCGTCTTCAAGGAGCCGATATACCGCATCCTGACCAAGATAAAGACCAAGCCGTTCTTCAAGTGGCCTCAACCCTTGAAGCACGAGGCCACCTCCGGCAGCCGGAGCAAGCTCCACTGCTCCTTCCACAGGGGAAACGGGCACATGACCGAGGACTGCAAGTCTTTGCAGTGGTACCTGGAGAAGCTGGCCGAGGAGGGCCACATTCCAGAGTTCGTCAAGGCAGGAGATGCCGGCGGCAACGAGGGCCGAGTTCACCAGAGCGCAGCCCAGGATCCAGACAGTGAGGATTCAGAGAAGATCATCAACGTGATCCATCTGGCGTCCTCAGCCCCCGCTCCCTCGTCTCGGGGCAGCTCCCAGTCCCGCGCCGAAGCTAGGCGGGCTTCGCACGGGAAGGAAGTAATGAAAGCCGAGCTCGCTCCGGCATCCAAGAAAGCCCGCCGCGACCGACCCACCATCTCGTTCTCAGACAGAGACCTAGAGGGAATCCAGCTCCCTCACAACGACCCCCTGCTCCTCACAATGAAGCTGAGAGACTTCACAGTGAGGAGGATCCTCGTCGACTCCGGCAGCTCCTCCGAGGTCCTCTACTACGACTGCTTCAAGAAGATGAACCTATCGGAAGCAGACCTCACGAAGGTCCGTGCACCCCTGCTAGGGTTGTCTGCCACGCCAGTCTACCCCAAGGGTAGGATCACCCTGGAAACCCGGGTCGGCGGAGCTTCCGTGTCGGCCGACTTCCTGGTCGTGGATGCCCCTTCTCCCTACAACGTCATTCTGGGCAGAACGTGGCTCCACAAGTTAGAAGCAGTCCCTTCTTCCCTCCACCAGAAGCTGAAGTTCGTCCTTGAGAACAAGGAGGGCAAGTTGGAAGTGGTTACAGTGGAGGGAGATCAGCAGCAAGCCAGGCAGTGCGTGCTGGCCGCAGTCCCAGCAGTGAAGGAGCCAGAGCGCGTCAACCTCGCCGAGTTCGAAAAAGGCCTAGATGAAATAGGCCGTGATCCCGAAAAGAAGAGCATCGAAGACCTGGCCGAGGTCAGGCTGAGCCCGGCAGACCCAGACAGGTTCTTCCTGGTCGGCACCCAGCTACCAGACGAAGAAAGGGCCGAACTCTCACGGTTCCTGATGCAGAACGTCGACGTCTTCGCTTGGAGCCCAAGCGAAATGCCTGGGGTCGACCCTGAGGTCATGTGCCACAAGCTGAATGTGGACCCCGACCACAAACCGGTAGTGCAGAGGGCCCGAAGGACAGGGCTGTAGCAAACAGATGCGGTCGTCGAAGAGATCGACAACCTGCTAAAGGCAGGAGCCATCCGGGAAGTCCAGTACCCGGTATGGCTGGCCAACACGGTAGTGGTCAAGAAAAAAACTGGTAAGTGGAGGGTATGCGTGGACTTCACGGACTTGAACAGGGCCTGCCCTAAAGATAGTTTCCCCCTTCCAAAGATTGACCAACTGATCGACGCCACCGCCGGTCACGACCGAATGAGCTTCCTCGACGCCTACAGAGGTTACCACCAGATCCCGCTCTACGAGCCTGACGAGGAGAAAACGTCATTCATAACCCCCCGCGGCACTTACTGCTACAAGGTGATGCCCTTCGGGCTAAAGAACGTGGGGGCGACCTATCAGCGCCTCGTCACAAAAATGTTCCATGCTCAGCTCGGCCGAACGGTAGAGGTGTACATCGACGATATGGTCGTCAAATCAGTACACTCCGGCGATCATCTGGCGGATCTTGGCCAAGTCTTCAACATCCTTCACGCATACAAGCTCAAGCTAAAAGCTTCCAAGTGCGCTTTCGGCGTAGCCTCTGGCAAGTTCCTCGGCAGCTTGGTAACGCTGAGGGGGATAGAGGCTAATCCGGACCAGATCACCGCGATCCAGAGCATTCAGAGCCCCTCTACCACGAAGGAAGTTCAGAAGCTCATAGGAATGGCTGCAGCACTCAACCGCTTCATCAGCCGGTCATCAGATAAGTGCAGGTCTTTCTTTCAGCTTTTAAAGAAAAATTTGAAGTTCCAGTGGACCCCTGAGTGCGACCAGGCATTGGCCGCACTCAAAACTTATTTGATGTCACCACCCTTACTCTCCACCCCGACTCGGGGGGAGATTTTGTATTTATATCTTGCGGTCTCGGATAACGTAGTGAGCTCCGTCCTCATCCGGGAGGACGAGGGAATTCAAAAACCAATTTATTATACGAGCAAGACCCTGCTTGATGCCGAGACCAGATACCTCCTATTGGAGAAGCTTGCGCTGGCCCTCGTCAGCGCCTCTCGCAAGCTCTCCCATTATTTCCAATCCCACACCATTGTGGTGATCACGGAGCATCCACTCCGTTCAGTGTTCAAAAAGGCTGACTTTTCAGGGCGAATATCAAAGTGGGCAGTTGAACTGGGGCAGTATGATATACAGTACCGTCCCCGAACCGCGATCAAAGCCCAGATTCTGACAGACTTCATTGTCGAATTCGTCTCCCCCAACCCGGCTCCGACCCAGCTCGGCACGGCACTGGGGGCACAGGGCACGAGCCAGAGCTGACTGAGGTCGAGCAGCCTCCCACCTCGGCATGGAAAATCTTTGTCGACAGGTCATCCACCTCTAAGAGAGCTGGTGCCGGCATAGTCCTCCAGTCGCCAGAGGGTCTGGTCATAGAGCAGGCTTTCACCCTCGACTTCAAAGCGACAAACAATGAGGCAGAATATGAAGCGCTGATAGCAGGGTTGAACAGCGCCCAAATCCTCGGAGCCCGACAACTGGTGATCTTCAGCGATTCCTAACTGGTAACGAGCCAGCTCGCCGGAGACTACCAGGCCAGGGACGACAGGATGGCGGCCTACTTAGCCCTTGCGAAAAAACTGCTGTCTCATTTCCAGAAAGCCGAGGTCAGGCAAATATCCCGAGATACCAACACGCACGCAGATGCGCTTGCAAACCTGGCCTCCGCCGTCGAAGCAGGGAAGAAAAGGACCGTCGAGGTTGGGTCAGTATCAAGGTCAAGCTTAGAACTCCATTCATCTCGGCTTGTCCTCTGTGCTGATCTCGGCCCAAGCTGGATGGATCCAATCGTCGCCTACTTGAAGGATGACCGGCTCCCCGAGGACAAGGCTGAAGCTCACCGGATCAGACTCAAGGCAGCTCGATTCTGGCTCTCTCCCGAAGGCAAACTCTACAGGAAATCCTTCACAGGTCCATACCTCCAGTGCGTCCATCCGAGCAAAGTGGACGACTTCCCGTATGAGATCCACGAAGGAATCTGCGGCAGTCACATAGGAGGCCGATCACTGGCTTACAGAGCAATAAGCCAGGGTTACTGGTGGCCCTACATGCAGAAGGACGCGCAGGTGTACGCCAGGAAGTGCGAGAAGTGCCAGAAGTTCTCCCACTCTCTCCACCAGCCAGCACAAGATCTGAGTCCCCTCACTAGCCTATGGCCCTTCGCTCAATGGGGCCTGGACATTGTGGGGCCCCTTCACCGAGCTCCAGGAAACAAGAGATGGCTGATAGTCGCCACAGACAACTTCACAAAGTGGATAAAAGCTGAACCGTTGTCCTCGATCACGAACAGGGACTCCAGGAACTTCGTTTGGAAAAACATCCTAACGAGGTTCGGCATCCCCCGGACTCTGATTTCGGACAACGGGACTCAGTTCGACTCTAAATCCTTCAAAGACTTCTGCCAAGAGCACGGTATCAGGAACCATTACTCCACTCCGGCATATCCACAGAGTAATGGCCAGGCAGAAATCTCTAACAAAGTGATCCTGGACGGTCTGAAGAAGCGACTGGACAAGGCAAATGGAAGATGGACATAGGAGCTTCCGAGCGTGCTATGGGCATACAGAACGACTCCAAGGAGATCCACCTCGGCAACACCTTTCTCTCTGGCCTACGGGATGGAGGCGGTCATTCCTTTAGAGATCGGCCTTCCCACTCTGAGGACAGAGCTGGTCGACCAAGGCCGAAACGACACAAACCTGGCGATGGAGCTGGAGCTGGCAGACGAGCGACGAGAAGCAGCAGCCCTGCGACTGACCGACTATCAGCAGCGGTTAGCCAGGGCATACAATCAAAACGTCAGAGAAAGAAGATTCTCAGTGGGAGAGCTAGTTCTAAAGAAGGCCCTGCCAGCTGACAAAGAACCAAACGAAGGGAAGCTGGCTCCGAACTGGCATGGCCCTTTCAGGGTGGTCTCACTAGCAGGAAAATCAGCCTACAAACTCGAAGACGTAGAAGGCAAGCCGCTGCCGAGACCGTGGAATGCATCCCACCTAAAGAAATTCTATTTATAAAGATGTAATGAATCCCGAATCAATGAAAGTAGCTTTTCGCCTTGTCTTCAATCTACCGTCTTTCACTGACTCCGGCAACTACAAGGGTTCGTAGCCCTGGAAGGAGGCCTCGAGTTCGAACACTCGGCCGAATTCCTAAACTCAGGGATTTATCCCATTCTACAAGGGTTCGTAGCCCTGGAAGGAGGCCTCGAGTTCGAACACTCGGCCGAATTCCTAAACTCAGGGATTTATCCCACTCTACAAGGGTTCGTAGCCCTGGAAGGAGGCCTCGAGTGTTAGGATTTTGTTTATTGCAATTTGATGGATGCATTAGCATTTTATTAATCTCATGAATTTTCACACATGCATTGATTTAGAAATTCTTGAAATCTTGATTTACACATGCATTGTTTTAAATCTTGTAAATCATATGTTTCATGCATGTTTTGGTTTTCATCTTGGATGCATTTTATTTGAAAAAGAATTTTTACAAATCAAGCTAGCCAATGATTTAAAGTTTCAAATGATTTTTGGCTTTTTATGTTTCATGATTTTAAAATACTTAGAATGATTTAAAATCATGTATCCAAGCTTGATTTAGTGGCCCAAAGATCCCACAAAGAAATCTCTTTAAATATGCAAAAAATGGGATTTTTGGTCCTTGGGCTCGGGTCGACCCGCAGTGTGGTCGGTCGACCGAACCCATGCCTTCGGTCGACCGAAGACACTGTGGGTCGACCGAGAAAGTGTCCGTTGAGCATTTTTCAAACGGTCTGATTTTTTACCGTTAAGGGTCGGTCGACCGAGCCAAGCTGGGGGTCGACCGAGGACACGCAGGAACTCAACTTTTGAGTATAAAAAGGGGTTCATTCCCATTGAAAAAGTGTTGAACATTTTGGAGCTTCTAAGCACTCTTTGAGGTGTTTGAAGAGAAGAAAAAGGGGATGAACTAAGAGAGACCAAGAGGGTCATTAGGAAAGCTAAAGCTTGGATTAATGAAGTTAAATCACCAAGTAAGCCTTTGCTTTTCTTAATCATTGTTTTATGCTTTGTTAAATTATTGGTAAATGATTTTAGCATATAAACTATGATGTGTTGAATCCTCTACTTCCTTAATCTTTGATTTAAGTCATAGGATTCTTCACCCTTGATTTCAAACCAAGTTTTATTTTAAACTTTGTAAATCATGCTTAGCCAAAATCTTTGATTTCTTTATAGCATGATACATTAACTTGTTTGAATCATCTTTGTTGTTTTCATTCATTTGATCTTTAATTAAACTTTCATTTTGAAAACAACATTGCATATGCATCACATGTTTAGGATAAATTAATTTCATACAACTTGTGTCATCTTGATTTTCATAAATCATTTACAAGTTAGTATTTTTGAACATGTGATTTTCATAACACTTCAATCAAATATTTTTATGAGCATTAAACTTTTGAATTGCTTTAAGCATAAAATAGATTGAGCTTTAATTTTAATCTTGATTGAAGTTTTCACACACACACCTCATAAGCATTCATCTTTGTAATTCTTAGTGTGTTTGTGTGAGTTGTTTTACAATTTCATATTCGCCTATTTAGAGGCAATTTTTATTGAGCTTAATTGTAATCTCTTAGAGTGTTTTGTGAAAACACTTTCTTTGAGAGAAATCATTTGATTGTAAGGTTATTGCTTAGCCATATAAAAGCATTGTGTAAAGGTTATTGCTTAGCCTATAAAAGCACATTGTAAGGTTATTGCTTAGCCTAGAAAAGCATAGTTGTAGAGGTTATTGCTTAGCCTTTTGACAAGCATAATAGTGGAAATCCGGTGGGGTGTGAGGAACACAAGCCGGTAGTGGATGTAGGCATTGAGGCCGAACCACTATAAATCTTTGTGTAGTGGTGATTGCTTTTGTGGTGATTGTTTTGTTTAGCTTCCGCATTATGTATGTTAATCATCACATGTGACTAGTTTGTTTTAAAGAAATTAAAATTATGTAGCTCACCCTATTCACCCCCCCTCTAGGGTTAGGATCCCAGGACTCTCATCGAGTTCGAACACTCGGCCGAATTCCTAAACTCAGGGATTTATCCCACTCTACAAGGGTTCGTAGCCCTGGAAGGAGGCCTCGAGTTCGAACACTCGGCCGAATTCCTAAACTCAGGGATTTATCCCACTCTACAAGGGTTCGTAGCCCTGGAAGGAGGCCTCGAGTTCGAACACTCGGCCGAATTCCTAAACTCAGGGATTTATCCCATTCTACAAGGGTTCGTAGCCCTGGAAGGAGGCCTCGAGTTCGAACACTCGGCCGAATTCCTAAACTCAGGGATTTATCCCACTCTACAAGGGTTCGTAGCCCTAGAAGGAGGCCTCGAGTTCGAACACTCGGCCGAATTCCTAAACTCAGGGATTTATCCCATTCTACAAGGGTTCGTAGCCCTGGAAGGAGGCCTCGAGTTCGAACACTCGGCCGAATTCCTAAACTCAGGGATTTATCCCATTCTACAAGGGTTCGTAGCCCTGGAAGGAGGCCTCGAGTTCGAACACTCGGCCGAATTCCTAAACTCAGGGATTTATCCCACTCTACAAGGGTTCGTAGCCCTGGAAGGAGGCCTCGAGTTCGAAACACTCGGCCGAATTCCTAAACTCAGGGATTTATCCCACTCTACAAGGGTCTACCGCCCTGGAAATGGTCTGGATTTCGGACACTCGGCCGTTTCCTAAAGTCCGGGTTTATACACCTCCCAAAGACCGTGCCGAACTCATGCTCTCATAGCCGAGGTCAGCGAAATGATAAATCCACCTCGGCGCAAGCAGATCATCTCGGCCATGGTCAGTTTCCAAAGCCAGCCATTTCGGCCAGGGTCAGTATCTCAGAAAGAAAGAGCTGGGCCAGCACTCAAACACAGAAAAGCAGCACAAAAACACTTTTAAGTGTTCCAGAACAGTACATGGAAAGTAAAAGAGAACGCAAAAGCGCTGTACACAGTTTGAGTGATCACAAAATTCTTCCTTTTTATTCATTGTAAACTGCTTTATTACAAGAGTTACAGAACGGAAAAGAAAAATACAGAAAGGAGGATCACAGTCCTCTAAAGACATAAAATAAAGAAAAACTGGGAGACTCTGATCTTCACCGACTCTTCGGGCTGCAGACTCCAAGATGCCGGATCATAGACTGGAGGTTCTGAGTGATCCTGAATTTCACCGAGCTCTATAATACACTTTGGCTGGTCAGACCAAAGCGATTGCAGAGCCCCACCAGTTCGGAGGCCCTGGACCTCGCTGAGCTCTTCAACACCCTCCGGTCAGTGAGACCAAAGTTTGAAGAACCCCCAGGTCCAGCGGGCCTCAACTCCACCCTTAGTCTTACCATCCTGACACGGCGCAAGGGGCTCGCAGGGAGCTCGATGCGATGCAAGACCCTGCAGGATCGGCAGACACCCAGGACCCGACCATCCCGCAGTTGCAGAGGATTCCCCTGCAACCTGACCAGGGACGGTCGGCCATGAACCCGCGTTCAGAGAGCGCGTGGTCCACGGGGAGTTCCTTCAGAGAGCGCGCAGACCACGATGGGCTTCCCCCCTTGGAGAAGGCCACCCGCAGGCGCAGGGGTTCCCCCCGGATCAATTGCTTCTGAACACCCGCTGGGCATGGCTCCTATGTCTACGTGATTTAAACTATCCTAACGTTCTGTTCTTTTCATCGCCCATGGCGAGCCTATCGCCCCTACTTATAGGAAGAAGAAGGGCTCAATCTCCGAAGGAAGTTAAGGGGCGAAGTCTCCCACGCATTATTAGGGGTGCACGACTGGTGACCAGCGATCCCTAGGGCGCCACGTGGAGACGTCCGCCCGTTTCCCTCGTCGGCAGTAACACCATGTTTACTGCTATTTATGATCTCCAGAATACGGAGAATCGGCACAGACAGCTATGAAGACCGTGTGACTCTCTACCTCGATGGTCATGCGTCGCAGTAAAGGCATTCAATGCTATTCAATGTCACATCCAAAAACAAAAGAGAGGAAACATTCAAGTAAAGGAGCCCGTTTTTCATTGATAATAGAAAAGTATTACAAGGCAGAAAGCAAAAATATTACAAGCTACTGCGGTTTCGGCGACTCCACCAAGTCGATCACCATATCTGCCGAACCAGCAGCTTCGGCCGAAACCGCGACCTTGCTTGGAACGTCGCGGGCAGAAAGGGCTTCAACCGGTACCTCAGCCGAAGCAGGGGCAGAGGATCCCTCACCTTGAGGCACGGCCGAAGCATCGCTCGAGACCGGGGCAACGGGAGCGTCGTCAGCAGCGGGAGCGACTGCAGGAGCTTCAACTGGGGCACTTTCGGCTGTAGGAGCGGAGCTCGGCTCAGGAGCCGGGTCCGAGTACTTCGGCAGGTCCCGGTAGATAGGGTGATCTTCAGGGACCCCCGCACGTCTCAGTGCGGCCAGGCATCCCTCCTCGAACAGGATGGCGGTGATCTCTTCCACCTGCTTCTCATATAGCTCAGTGGCGTGATCCACCCCATCCTGGAAGGCGGACTCGGCCTCGGACAGAAGAAAGGCCTTCTCTTTCTCCAGCTCGGCGTTCGTCGTCTTCAATTTCGCTGTTTCGACTCGCCCAGCCAAAACTTCCCCGCGCAGCCTCGTCCCCTCAGCCGTCGATTCAGCCTTTAATCTGGCCAGCTCCGACTCCAGCTCGGCGGTCTTCTTGTTCCTTGCCCAGACCTCGCCCTTCAGCTGGTTGGTCTTCGCCGTAAGTTCGGCGACACCAGCCAGAGCCGACGCCAGCCGAGCAGCCTCCTCAGCGCTGGCCTTCTTCATCCCCTCCATTCCCGCCTGCAGCTCCTCCAGCTCCTTCTTCAGCTTGTCCCTCTCGGACTCCAGCTGAGTGACCCGTGCAGCGTTCCTATCACTCCGCCCCACCACGGTCAGGAGCCTCTGCACGTTCTGCAAATGGAGAAAGATGGGTCAAGCTGGGGCAGTCGAGCCAAATCACTTGGAAGGAAAACACTGAAAGCACTTACTAGGAGGTTAGCCTGAATCGCCGAGACCATCAAGCTCTCGTTATCGAACCTCTCGTGCGTCTCCATATCCCGCAGCAAAGCGCAGACCTTGGTGAGAGCCCCGATGACATCGACGTTCCCCAGCAGCCGGTCCTCGACGTTCAGAGGCTTACCGGGCTGCGTTTCCATCCTCGGCCTCCATGGCGCTGGGGCAGTTCGGGGTCCGGAGGACGACCCGGATCCTTGCCCCGCCGAGATGGTGTGCTCGCGAGTCGTCCCGCCGGACGGCCTGCCTGCCGGCACGCTCTTCTCGGCCGGTGCACTCTTCTCAGCCGGTGCACTCCTTTCAGCTGGAGCCTTGACTCCGGGGGCCCGCACAGGTGTTTTGCCCTTCGGAGGCTGTTCGGCCCCCAAGTCCTTCTCCCCCGCCTTGGACTTCTTCCTGGGCGGGGACCCCTCCCTCGGGCGCTCCGGCGAACGTCGCCGAACTCCCCGCATTCGAGGCAGGAGCCGGAGCAGGAGCAGGAGCAGGAGCGGAAGTGTCGCCAGCACCTCCCGAGCTCGAAGCTGCTCGGGTGCTGGCAGAAGATGGCGTCGCAGAGGAAGAAGACCCCCGCCTGAACTTGGCCGCTATATCCTTGATGACTGGCTCCCTCGACCTTCCCGCCATATCTTCTTCCTGATCAGAAGAATAAGCGTCCACTATCTGCCTCAGGTTCGGCGGCTCCGAACTGGAAGTGGACGCCTCAGACCCAGACGCGGCTCGCCTGGCGGCAGGATCGTTCAAGGGGATCCCGGCAGGTACAGCAAGGGAGACGGTTGGACTATCAGGGTGCGCTTCGTCCACCTCGGGTACCCCAGTCCTCTGGTAGTGGCCGCGGTATCTCGGCGTGTATCCGAGCAGCTTCCAAACTGACCTAGTCTCGTGCCCCTTGTACCTCTCAACCTTGTTGATGTCGTCGGGGTTCCTCCTCCAGCCTTCACTCGCAGCTCGGCGTCGTCTCGCACCTGCCTCTGCATAACAAATAATAGAGGAGTCAGCTCGGCATCGTCGAAATCAAGCAAAGATGAGTGAAAAGGAGCGATGTTTACTTGGGACTGTCCCGGGGCGGCGCGGGACCGTTAGCCTCCTACTTTCGCCAGCGCCGAACTCCCAGTCCCCCGAAACACATAAGAAGGCTTCTTCGGCATTCTTACTTGAGTCTTCCAAGCCAGGACGAAGCCTCTTCGCTGCGGCTTCACCCGGAGATAATATTTCCCTTCCCCGGCCGTTGCAGATAATCGTAGGTGTCCTCGATATCATGGACACCTAGGGTCGGTCCCCCAGAATCTCATTCAGCTTCGCCTTGCCCATGATGACCTTATAGCCATTGGGCATCAGCTGGCACGGGGTAAGGGACCAGGTACTGAGGCAAGCTTCTAAGTAGAGGGTGCAGGGGAAATCTGACCCCGCCCTCGATCACGGAGATCAGAGGGAACGGCATCCAGCCCGCCGGACCAGGCATCGTGCATAGTCGACGGAGTCCGCCGGCTTGAGTAGGACTCGCT